>CM077233.1:20075354-20315354 GCA_039654775.1 Spinibarbus caldwelli | reverse complement strand
AGCAGAAGTGCATGATTTATGAATATGGTCCCTTGGCATGTGTGTGTACATGAGAATGTATGCTTCATGCAGTGAGACAAGATTTAGATGATACTAGCCACAGCTGTGAACTGCATTTTAATTAGCTCAAATAACATTTGCAAATCTAAACAGAAGCATCCATCCACACAATGCAAACATAATGCATGAATTCCTTTTGTAATGGTCCTGCAAAACATGCCAGTTTTATTCACTATAAAAGGTGAAGGGAATATTATTTCTGTTATTTAATAAAAAAAAAAGTGCATAGATAATGCAGTGTTATTTAAATATTATTTAAATGGTAATATTAATATTTTGACCTTGCTTTTTATACTTTAAATTCTAATTTTAACTTTGGTTTAAGTTTTAGTAAATTTTATTATTTTTATTTGTCATTTTTAATTGTTTTTAACTTTTTATATATAAAATATAGTTTGTGTATATATATATATATATATATATATATATATATATATATATATATATAAACGTTTTTATATATAAAATATAGTTTTAATTTATTTTATTTACTTTTTAGTACTTCAACTTAATTTATTTCAGCTATTTGCCAAGGTAGCATTTCTAATTTATTTATTTTTTTTCCTGATTAAGTTTTCCATTGAATACTTTTATTTTATTTCATCTTTATTTCAGTTCAAACTATTTTTTAATAGTTTTTGTTTTAATTGACGTTACATAATAACATAACAACAACACTGTTTTAATGACACATTATCATATGGACAATCAGTCAGTAATGATGGTAATGCAGTAAAAAAAAAAAAAAAAAAAAAAAAAAAAAATTGCTTCTTTTTGATACGTACATCACTGAAAATATACCTTTGCATTTCAGTAAGTCAGTCAGTTGTTTAAATTCAGTTCAGTGAAGTATCTAACAGACTCAGGGGTGTCGCTATGGTTTCCGGGCCCGTTGAACATCACACTGACTCGGCCCCACTCCCTCGCCGGGCCCTTGGAATCGCCTCATTATGCCCCTGATCAGACTGATTTACTGATTTAAACTGATATCCAAGGATCTGGAAGTGTCATTTGTTCATGAATCATACGACACTGTTTATGCTGTATGCTTTTGATTTACCAAAAACAACTGGCTTATTGCCCCATATCTACTTGCTTAACAAACATGTAATTGAGTACAAGCGTCATTTGTTTGTGAATTGGACTGCATTGTTGTTTACCCTATATGCTTTTGATTCACTAAAAAAGAACTGGCTTAAAAAAGTTATTTGTCCATGAACTGAACTACACTGTTCATCCTGCATTCTATTGATTCACTAAAGAGAACTGGCTTAGGTGCAGTATATGCTGCTGTTGCGCAAAATGATAACTCATCTATCTATCACCTCTGAAAGAATGCACTTTAGTGAGGAAAATGATCATACAGGTTGGGTGCCCAATCAATTTTAGAGTCCATACAATCAGAGAGTCGGGAGCCATTTTCGCCTATGAGTCACTGGCGGCCAATCTATTACCCATAAATGTTTGCGTGGGCAATTGTGCGCACATCACACCTACAGCCGCTTTACAGCAGACCAACCGGCATTAATTGAGGTATTGAGAGAACGTCATTACCGTGGTAATAACTCAATGGCGTAAATGATTGCGGCAAAAATGGCTGCGCCTCATTAGCCCCATATCTCATTGCTTAACAAACATGTAATTGAGTGCAAACATATTTGCCTATTGATGGGTCCATTTCCAGCTCAGAGAGCTCTCCCCAGCTTGATAAAGAAGAAACTAAATGGCACTAAGGAAAAATGGTGACAGTATATTTTTCAACCTTAAAATGTGTCACTTGATTTCCTCTACAGTCATATGTCTTTATCACATTTATTAGTAATGAATTTATAATCATCTTATTAGGCAACATATCAGTCTGCATGTAAATGCATCGTAATAACTATTACGTTTTAAGGGTGTCTGCTCCAATTAGCTTCAAATAGAGCCATGAATCCAGTAGAACTGCTGCCAAATGGCCCAACGGCCCTGGCAGATGCAGCCCATTTAAAAGCACATTTCTGTCTGTCTGTAAGGGCACCGCGACTACCGGGTTGGACCCGGCTCACCGTCTTCAGTGTTTATTTGGTCTCCATTATCTTTTATTTGCAGGCTGATGCTTTCACTTGGCAAGAGATCAGCTGTAATTCAGCCTCACGGAGGCAGTGAGGGAATGCAGGACCGGTAAAAGAGCCTGTTGTCGCCCAAAGAGAGACACGCTGGAATAAATGAAACATAAACAGGTCTGTCAGGCTAAATAAACTCTGTGGTTTTGTTTCTGATGATCCTCTAATTCAATCCAGATTGACCCACTAACACCACACTGTAATTCATAAACACTTCATGCTGCTCTTTTTTATTCCTCTTTTAGCCCACTCAACTGAAGTTTTCCCAAAGAGGAATAATGACAATGTAAAGTAGGTGCTAAAATTTCATTCGCTAACATTCTATATATTTGTATTTTGGCATGTGCAATGATTAAGTTATTAAATAAAATAAGACATATATATTTG
Organism: Spinibarbus caldwelli; assembly: GCA_039654775.1. Taxonomy (NCBI): domain Eukaryota; kingdom Metazoa; phylum Chordata; class Actinopteri; order Cypriniformes; family Cyprinidae; genus Spinibarbus; species Spinibarbus caldwelli. The sequence goes on along the minus strand of CM077233.1, from coordinate 20,312,802 downwards.
TGTTTAAGAATTGCAGATGAAAAAGGCTTTGTGATTTCAAGAGAGCTAACATACTTTTCTATCAATCAACAAGCTAATGCTTTATTTCTACCATTTAGGTAAACTGATGACATTTATAAATGTCATAAAATGAATTATTAAAAAAAATAATAATTATGAAAAATAAAATGAATTATTCATAATGTGAAAACATTTGCACAAACATAAATTAGAAAGATTGTATCAAAACAAAACATAACTACTGCAGCAAAGTGACAGGAAGCTTCAGTATTCACCTTAAAGAACCCTGTTTCTACAAAGAACAACCACAGAGAACTTCACAAAGCCAACATCCATGAAAGAGCTGCAACTGCTAAAACTTTAATCATAGATGCCAATGCTAAAATGCGAAAAAAAGATGGTGTGATGATTATAAAACCTAGACAGTTGGAGCACCAAGATGAAATTCAACATCTGCCCTGGCTATTTTAGTCTGACTTCAATATTATCAAACCACTGTGGCTAGTTTTGGAAGAGAAGAGTGAGAAGCAGATTCCCTCCTCAAATATCTCTGAAGCAACTGGCAGAGGTTTTTTTTTTTTTTTTTTATAAACAACATTTAACTGGAGACTATTCTAAGAAAAGTGAAGGCTGTATAAAAAGTAAATGGTGGTAAAACCTATTTCCAGGTCTCCACATTATTATCTCCAACCCCTGTATACTGTATATACAAACATACTGTATATACATATACGTACGTACATATACCAAAAGTCACGTACATTAACATAACAGCGTAGGAGATTGTGTTTCAAAACACACAAGATGCAGGCATGTACGCAGTACATGATTTAGTTTGCTTTCCAGACGTCCCACACATCCAGATATGACTTTTAACACACATTCAGTGAGGATAAAATGCAAATGGGAGGACCAGAGAGGAGGGATGAATGATAAAGAGTGAGCAAAAGACAAACATTAATGGATAGCAGTCAGTATCTCAGCAGCTCCCCAAAAACATATTTAAGATATGCAAATGACTGTCATAGCGAGGCACTTGACAACATGTTATTATGTCTCAATATACAAACAGAACAAGACACAGAGAAAAGAGGGTGAAGAAAATGAAGGAGAGAGAGAGAAAAGAACAAACAGAGATAGAAAGAGTAGCTGTTTGTGCTCAGCATTATAGATACTGACCGAGCCACATGGTCCAGATACTACGGAAGCTTGTTTTTTCCACGGGATGAAAAAATAAAAAAGGTAATTGTGTTTTTGTTTATCTTACATTTTAAATTTTTTCTCGGATTTGCGAGATATAAACTCAGAATTCTAACTTTTCTTTGTGGAATTGTCCCTTTGCAAAGACCTGCCCAAGCATGGACAATGCCAGCATGGACAATGGCTGTCATGGATGTTTTGCAGCACAAAATCTGACTGAACGGATAAAAACTGGAAAATAACGGTAATTTTAATTTGTTAGGCTATTTTATCTACAGCTCATTAGAGGTAGAATTCTTTAGTGAAATAAATATGATATTTATTGAAATTAATTCGACGAGAGAGAGAGAGAGAGAGATCGCGCGAATGAATGCACGCATGCACCCACGTGCGAGGGAGCGAGTGATTGTGAAGCATTGCAAACAAGCTTGTTGGTTTAATTACAAAAACTACTAAGTTATCACCTCATTGTTGAGAAATATATGTAGCTTTTAGCTGTAGTATTTTCAAAATTCACAGGGCGGGGGTTGAAAACCAGCTCCTGAATGTACAATTTCTTACCTATAAAAAGTTTCCATCTCAATAAAATGTTAGCGCATACAGCACGCCGGCATTAAAACTCCATTAAAAATCTTTATGAGCAAATGTGTCACCCTCGCATTGGGAGTTCTGTGGAGAATCGGATGTGTGTGTTTAGATGTAGGTCGGATGTCCAGATATTGTGGACTCAGATCGGATGCGAAAAAATCGGATCTCGCGCGGGTTTTTGTGTTTACACGTGTACAACAAATTCCGATCTGTGTCAGATGTGAGCGAAAGATCGGATTTTTTGTGCCAGTGTAAACGCAGCCAAAGGCTCCACTTTCAAATTTTGTAATTTTTTAAGAAATGAATAATAAATGTAATTTGTCAGGACAGATTGCTGTAGCACCTCAGTTCAAGCGGCATGTGAACCGATCATCTCTTCTTCTTTACTAGTTATAGCATGAAATAAACATGAATAAACATCAGAAGGTAAGCCTATCTTGTTTCAACCGCGGAAAGACATCAATATACACCATTTTTAAAGTTCAAGTCCGCCAACATTAATCTACTCTCCTGTCTGGTTTGTTTGTCAAACAAAAATGGCAGATTTGGCATTATGATTGGTCAGATCGCCTGTCAATCAAACTCCCTGTGAATGGTCAATTCACAATTCTGAGTTTACATTTTGCAATTCTTTGCAATCCTCTGAATTTTGGAGTTACATCTCACAATGTTTTAAAATAAAAAATAATAACAATAAAAAATAAAAAGGTAATTGTGACTTTTTATCTCAAAATTCTGACTTTATAAAGCTGCCAAAAACTCTAGATAATGAGGAAACATGTTAAGCTGATTTCATTTTGCTTATTATTTGGCAATATTATGACTAAAACAGAAGTTTATATATATATATATATATATATATATATATATATATATATATATAATATTTTTTTTTTAAAAAATTAAGGTGTTGCATGCAATTACTAAGATCTCCTGACTGACTTTAGGCCATTGCTATGCAATTGCTAAGTGGTTGAAAGGGCACTGCTATGCCCCAAAGTTTTCATGATATTTTGGTCCCTGGTTTTAAAATGTCTAAGTCTCTCAAAATATGATAAATCTAATAAATTAGAAAAGTGAGCATAGAACTAGTTAGATGCCACAGTTTGCATGAACAATAACAACTATGAAGCACAAGTATGCCAGTGAAGCACAGCATCAGTTGATCAGAACTTGCTTCTTGCGTCAGACCAAGGCTGCATCTCATTGCTAGTTTTACTTGATCTTAGTGCTGCGTTCGACACTATAGATCATGACATACTCATAGATCGATTACAAAATTATACGGGTATTCAAGGGCAGGCTTTAAGATGGTTTAGATCCTACCTGTCTGATCGCTTCCACTTTGTTTATTTAAACAGGGAGTCATCTCAATTATCACCAGTAAAATATGGAGTACCACAAGGATCTGTCCTAGGTCCTCTGCTATTTTCAATATATATGTTGCCCCTTGGTAATATTATTAGAAAATACGGGATTAGTTTCCATTGTTATGCTGATGATACTCAACTATATATCTCAACAAGACCAGATGAAACTTCTAAATTATCTAAGCTAACAGAGTGTGTTAAAAATGTAAAAGATTGGATGACCAGTAATTTTCTCCTATTAAATTCAGATAAGACAGAAATATTACTTATTGGACCAAAAAACAGTACACAGAATCTCTTGGATTATAATTTGCAACTAGACAGATGTACTGTTACTTCCTCTACAGTCAAAAATCTGGGTGTTATATTAGACAGCAACTTGTCTTTTGAAAATCATATTTCCCATGTTACAAAAACAGCATTCTTCCATCTTAGAAACATTGCCAAGCTACGAAACATGTTACCTGTTTCTGATGCAGAAAAGCTAGTTCATGCATTCATGACCTCTAGACTGGACTATTGTAATGCACTGCTAGCTGGTTGTCCTGCATCTTCAATAAACAAGCTACAGGTAGTCCAAAATGCAGCGGCTAGAGTCCTTACTAGGTCAAGAAAATATGATCATATTACCCCAATTTTACAGTCTCTGCACTGGCTACCTATTAAGTTCCGCATCAGTTACAAAATATTATTACTTACCTATAAGGCCCTTAATGATTTAGCTCCTGTGTACTTAACTAGTCTTCTACCACGCTACAATCCATCACGCTCCCTAAGGTCGCAAAACTCTGGACTTTTGGTAGTACCTAGGATAGCAAAGTCAACTAAAGGAGGTAGATCCTTTTCACATTTGGCTCCCAAACTCTGGAATAGCCTTCCTGATAATGTTCGGGGTTCAGACACACTCTCTCTGTTTAAATCTAGATTAAAGACACATCTCTTTAGCCAAGCATTCACATAATGCATCTCATGATCTTGTACTGCAGTTATATCTGATCAAACACGCATTATTGTTCTTTAGCTTGGATTGAACAAATAATTGTTGCTTGGTTGGAACAGAAGCTACGCTAATTATGTCTCTATTTGTTTCTCTGTTTCTGCCACGGGATTAACATCCCGTGGTAACTAGGATTTACACAAGCTTCAGTCTGGATCCAGAACACCTGAGAAGAGATGATGCCAACCCCTCAGAGGACCTCAGATGAAGCATACCCTCAGACAACATACAGAACTACCAAATTTCGCCATAAGTTAAATATATTAAGTTTCTACAATATATAAATATATTGTAGAAACTTAATTTCCTGTAAAGCTGCTTTGCAACGATTTGTATTGTGAAAAGCGCTATACAAATAAACTTGAATTGAATTGAATTGAATGGAGAACAGCAACAGAGACACATAAACAGTAACAGAGACAGATCAAGAGGGAGGGGAAAAGTGTGTTAAATTATGGGTGTAATACATATAGATTCCATGATGGAGAAAGGCATGAAAAAATACAATAACCAAAAAACATGGCACTCCAATGCCATAAGCTCAATGCCTAGTGGGCTGACCAGTTGCCTGGGAGACAGGCATCCAAGGGGGACAGTAGGGGGGATGGAGCAGCGCCAATAATGAAGCTCCAGCACCTGCCAAAAGCTTAAATTAGAAGGAAACGCTGCAGTCAAATCCAGCCATGGGGAAAGGTCACAGGGAAAACGTTCCAAAGCGAGTGCAGAAAACACTGCAACCCAGGAGCGCCTTAGATCTCCCTAACCTGATAATGCTGAAATGGATGGGACAGCACAGACAAAAGGACAATCTGCTGTACCTTGCTGCTTTCTTTAAGCCCTGTGTTTAACCCCTCTCAGTAAAGCAGACACTAGACGGAGCTGCTCAAAAATTCAAATGGTAATAGATGGAAGAAATTTGCTCCAGAAAGAAAATGAATGTGCCTCAGATTTGCTGGTCATTCTCAAAAGGTCACCAGAAAATATTAAATACTGAGTGATCAAAAAGCTACCGGTAAAGACTGGAGATGGTGTAATCAGTACTGGGGAACATCTTCATCTTAAATGAAGGTTTGACGTTTATTAGGCACTAAATGAATCAGATAATTAATTGATGCATCTTAATGGCTATTGGAATTACAAATAAGATTTTACGGCAGAATAAAAGTCATGCTGCTGTTTGTTGGATTCTGACTAATGCTGGTGAGAAACCTGAATATCATTTCCATGCAGGCAAGCATTAGAAACTACTGCATTCTCCTGTTGTTCTGCATCGTAATACATACAAAAGCATATCAACAAACAATCTAATGTTTATCAGTACATAAACACATTGAAATTGAAGGGCTCATTGTAATGTTAAAACATACCGTTTCCTTAAAAACCAAGACCAACAAAAAACAAAACAAAACAAAAAAAAAATTTCTAAACATAAATATAGAAGTCTCTATTTTCAGTAGTAAGATAAAGATACTACATTATAATAGGGGATCATGCACATTAATACAGGTAAAAGGTAAAATGGAGAAAGCAGCAGAGGTACTATGATTATTAAAAGGAAAAATCTATCAAATCTTGTGTTTTTCTAGCTATACGTTACATCTGCCCTCTGCACATCCTTCTAAAGGATCCAGACATTCAAAAAAGAGAGCTGAAGTTGATTTTCACAAGGTCCCTGACCATTTCAGCCTAATCTTAACAGTTTGCGCAGCACATTTTAGTGTTTTGTGAACCTGTCACAATGTGATGCAGGCTTAGCAAAGAAGCTGTTATTGAAAAATTGGGCAGATATGTCCATATATCATATCAAGATGTGCTTTGACCCAACCACAAAACCAAGTGGATCAAAGTCAATTTGTTGAAACTGTTCAACAAATCATTTAACATATATATATATATATATATATATATATATATATATATATATATATATATATATATATATATATATATATATATATATATATGTTAAATGTCTTAAAGGTACAGTAGCAAAAAATGGCCTGATTATTTCTAAAGGTCAGAGAGGGGGTGGAAGATAAAACAAAAGTATGAAATGATCCCTTTAATTTATAGTGATGCCAAAGTAAAATATTTTCACACTAATGATTCCTGCTATATAATTTGGTTTAAGACCATCTGAAATGTTGCTGGGACATTTAACCAGGGCAGGGGTGGTCCGGCAGCACTATTTGTTTTGGTTCCTTGAGGAAGCGTGTTGTGCTGATTAAACTCATTATTGTAGTTGTAAACTGCCAGACCTGAATGTTCTCAGTATTGATCGTCTGCTGAGTGAAAGTTTGCTCTAACACCCTCAGGGCTTTAGTCCAAGATTACTATTGTCCACAAATACTCTCTGTCTCAGTTTATCTCTTATCCTCTTGTGAGTGTTTAACTGACCATCACAGCAGCAAAAAAAATTAGCCACTGACCTTCATTGTGATCTCTCTCCCATCAGAGTTTGTTAAAGAAGATCGGCTCTATATCACTCAGGGTTACAGGCCTGTCCTCGAGCAACTCCGCATGAGCGTGACACGGGTGATCTGGGTCTTCGCGGACAATTAGCAACAGGCTGTTTGATGGGCTGTCTCCAGCGAATGTCAGGTCCTCCTTTAACAGGGCGGCAGAAGATCTGGCTGCGGCTTCGTGGTGTGCTCAAAACTGCAAAGGAGGTGTGAAGGCAGAATAAGACAACGTGCTGAGGTGGGCACAGCAGGAGAACTAAAAACAAGTCACTTGCATCACCATGGGTCTGGGCCTAATATTAGTCCTTGAGTCACCCCTGCACCGCAAAGCAGTCCTGATTTTTTATTTTTTTTTTCTAAACCTATGCTTCTCATTAAGATGGCATAAGTGATACTGAGCATCTTTCTTGAGCACTCAAAATTACATTCACCTGGCATCCAGCTGAGAGCGGCTCTATCAGGGCAAGACTCTGGCAATGCGCCGGCTCTCATGGGCTGTGTTGCCGTATGGTTCTGCCATAAATAGCAAACTGAAGATTTTTCATTAATTTTAACTTGGTTGTGTTGAGCGTGACCTGAATTAACACACCTAACATTAAAGCACACTTGCTATGAAGAGTTATCACATTAAAAAACATCTTAAAGGGATAGTTCACCCAAAAAATTTATATTCTTTCATCATTTACTCATCCTCATGTTGTTCCTAACCTTTTTTTTCTGTGGGACACAAAAGATGATGTTATCCTTTCACAAGTCCAGAGATTTGATACAACCATTTGAAAGTAGTGTATATAATTCAAATGTCAAACTGTTAAGTATAAACTTTATCTCAGATGTTTGTCCTATAATGCATTAGAAATAAAAAAAGGCATTTTCGAATGAGACAATTGTTGACATATTGAAGGGATATTTCAGCCAAAACTGAAAATTCTGTCATCATTTATTTATCCTCATGTTGTTTCAAACCTGTATGATTTTCTTTTATTTTTGGAACACAAAAGATGATATTTTGCAAAATGTCTCAGTCTTTTTATCTATACAATAAATATCATTCAGATCCAGTATTATTTTAGACCCCACTGACTTTCATTGTATGGCCAAAAGTATTCTTCAAAATGTTTTCTTTCATGTTCTGCATAAAGAAAACGAAAAGAAAGCCAAGCAAGTTTGAACAGCATAAGAATGAGTAAATTATCACAGAATTTTCCATTTTTGGTGAACTATCCCTTTAAAGGGGTCCTATTATGCTTTTTCACTTTTTGAATTTTAGTCAGTGTGTAGTGTGTGTGTTTGGGCATAAAAAAGAAAGAGAAAAAAGAAAAAGAAAAAGATCTACAAAGTTACAAATCTCAAAGTCCACTCCAAAGGGTGATATTTAGTTTTTAAAAAATCCCTTTTCAAGAACTACAACAAACATTTGTGACATCACAAAGTGGCCCATCATTAAAATAAATCCCGCCTCCGAAAATTCTAATGGTTTGCAGGTGAGGAGAACGCTTGGTTGAGCTCTGCACGTTTCAAAATCGAAACCCGGTGCGGGTGTTTTTATATCACTGTATTTCTGTCTTCAGAAAATTTTGGATGTAATGTTCATTTCATCTTGCATGTAATGTCTGATAAAGCAGCGTTTGTGAGAGGAGCTCTGCTTTGTGTACAGCGTTACCGGAGAAACCTCGGTCTCTCGCTCTCTCGCGCTCCAACAGCGCCTCCTGCTGGCAGAGAATGATTTTGCATATATATGCCGCCACAAATAGCGCAACTCTGTGGGACTATGGTATAAATAAATTCAACTGTATAACAGTTTCACTGCAATTCATGTTATAATGTTAGAATTAAAGAACAATAAACATAATACATATTACCGTTGCACTTATCTGTACATAGTAAATGCAGTTATTTTTAAGTTGTTGTTGACATCCTATCTAAAATGTGATTTAGCCAAAAAAAAAAAATACAAAAAAAAAAATAAACAACAATAACATTACCACTTTAATATGTCTTGCAATATCCATGCACGCACAGGTTCTGCGCGATCCTCTTGGTCAATATTCTCGGGGTCTGAATTGATATGGCAATATTGACGAACTTGCTGTTTTGGCAAGGGGCGGGACAGTACTGAAACACCGTCTAAGCTGTTCGCCAATCACAACGCACTGGGACAGCTAACCAATCACAACACATTTCGTTTTTCGGAAGGCGGGCCTTCATCAAACCCGGAACTAATCGAGCCCTTTGTGCCAGGCTGGGGAGGAAGGTATTGTAATAATGTAAATTATGTGAAAAATAATGCAATTTTCGAACCACCAAGCATGAGAGCATGTTCTAGTACACCCCCAAAACAAAATCAAGACTTTGTAAAAGAGCATAATAGGACCCCTTTAAAGATCTTCTCTGCGCCAATTTGGGTTGTCTGATGACCATCAAATGTAACATTCCACCTGCTAGGTTCAGAGATGTGTCCCCTTACAACATTTTTATGATAGAACCAATGTTGATGTCAGAGGAAATAAATGTTATATGTTTGAGGTGAGTTTTGTGAGACTGTACAACTCTGGCTCCCCGAGGACCCCAATCTTCTCAAAATGCCCCTTATGGGACTGCACCTCGAGTCTACGCTTGGGCAGCTTCGGTGACTTTCGCTGCAGTCTAGCCCACATGGCGCCACCAGTCTGCAAGCCTAACAAGGTCCCACAGGTCATAAAACATACGGGCCGTGAAAATGATGGGGGTGGTTGAGGGAGTAAGAACAATTTTAGTTGTAAATCTGAACTACAGCATAAAAGAGATCAAAGAGAACGGTTGTTTAATTATTAGTTAACACTGAATTTTGCTGTTTGTAGGGTGCCTCGAGCTGAGCAACACACAAAAGGAACAGAATGAGACCCTCATTTGCAATTCGCACTTAGAAATAAAAAGACTGTGTATTGTAAAATAATGGCAAAGAAACATGTTTTTCATTTGAGTTGTCCTCAAGGGCTGCACACAATAACATACAGCCTGACCAGTGTAGTCTGATTCAACAACAAATTACTCTTTCAAACTCTTTCTTTTTAGTAAATCTGAAAGATACAACAGAACCAGTGTAGCTACATGATATTCACAAACAAATGGCTCTTATAAAACAATCCTTTTACTAAATCATTCAAAAAGATTCAGAAACTCAGGAACATACAATATTTTTTTTGAAGTTGTATTCAAACTCCACTTGATCATCAGTTTGGAAATGACATGATGTTTCTGTCTGTTATTCTAGCCATCAACCATTCAAACTGTTGCTCACCTCTCCAACTAAACGACCACTGTAAAATGGATAAGCCAAGAGCTCTCCTGTCTGCACTTGTCTTGGATGATTACTGCATCCAATGTGGTTAAAATACAGCCATCTATTGTGATTTGTGTAGAACAGAAAGATAAAGCAAACCAGTGACCATCTAACTGCTAATGTGCAATAATGTTTATCCTGACTATTACAGGAAGCCAGGCCATTTAGAGGGCAAGGTTTAAAAAAATCCTTTTTCATAAATGATCCCTGGCTTTACAATTTACTAGACTCACCTTGGCACCCTGATAGACGTATGAAAGCAATAAACAAATGTCATATGCTCATAAAAAGATGGTAAAATACCTGTCACAATAAAAAGGCAATGAACCGAGCCCCCATTTTCTGGTCACTGTCTGGAAAAGGTCAAGAGACATTTAAAATGCCCAGAAACCCACAGAACCCAAGCACATGTAATAAACATTACTGACCATCGCAGTTTTGGTATAGCTGGACGGGCAAGTGTCATTACAGCTGTCAAACACTATAAAACCTGATGTAATATGGTGTCTATATAAAAATATATTGCCCTTGGGCCTTCGGCGGTATTGACATTAAAAGACCATTTTCTCAAAGATACTATTAAGGATTAAATATTTTCTCAACTTAGCTCTGATACTTATTAACATATTCATTAGCTGAATGCCATAAAGACAGTAAATTTGAAAGATGTGGTTCAGAAGGTAATACGACTTTCACCTGCTAGTGTCTAAAAGAGCATTTTGAGTCTTTAGATAAAGTTATCCTCCATATCCTCATATGACAGTAATGTGATTAATGACAACTTTCAGGGTAGTTCACCATTTATAATTCATCAGCAAATGCATTTTAAGTTCCAATTCAATTAGCACACAGGATGTAGAATTCAAATTTGAAATAGACTAGAATTAAAAAGATAGATTGTATGAAAGTGTAGCTTTAGAATTCTAGAATCATCATCTTGTATACCAATATGGAAAAACATTGACAAAAGTAATGAATTATGTAATGATGTCAAAATGTATCTGTATAAAGTTAATTGTAAACAACCTGTCATTGGCATTTTATGGTAAAAAATACATTATTAAAATTTATCTGAATAAACTGTTATTTACTTTGACTGTATTAAACTTAAAGAAATGTGTTCCACTAATTTGAGAAAATATATTCTATCAGGGAATAAATAGGAATAATTAGTGAACACGAATCATGTAATTGTGCTGAATGTGCTGAACTTGATTTGTGACAGTAAAATTGCAATACAGTAAATTATTTTTCTTGTCTTTCCCATTAAAACTGCAATTAAACTTCTTGTGGGCCAATTTAATTAAAAAGAGAATGGGAGCCAATCTTAAATTCCCAATTTTGCACAACCCTGAAAAGAAAGTATAAATACTGATTGAAGTCAGTACTTTATATTAGAACATTTTCAACAATTCTTATCACTCAAATAGCATGTTAACATCTTTCAACATTATTTAGTAATCAAAAATTATATCAAAAATAATTTCAATATATAAGCTACACATATAAGCTACACAGATTAAAAAAACGTACACACACACACACACACACACACACACACACACACACACACGCACGCACGCACGCGCGCACGCACACACACACACACACACACACACAAATCCAACTGCATTTATCTAAAAGAAAGTTATCTTGGTATCAGTCCTCATAGTCCATTTGCTCACCTGCACTTAGCCAGATCAGAAAGTTCAGCTCCATTAGAAACTGAATGTTGCTTGTTAATGTGAAACTCAGTTAGTGGAAACAGACTGTGGGTCTCAGCAGAGTTGCCACTTCCACAAACACTAAATCACCTCATTGAAACCTTGCCAGTTGTTGAGCGGTGAGAGACATCAGGGAGAGCAGCAAGAGAAAGAGGAGTAAAACAACTTGCCATGTTTTCTGATTTACATGTTGATGTGACTGCCCATTGCTGTCTCTGGTCGTGAGCAGAAAACAGAGAGTAACAGTATACTAATAGTGTCTGAGAGAGAGAGAGAGAGAGAGAGAGAGAGAGAGAGAGAGAGAGAGAGAATGCAGGTGGGTGGATAAATAGAGTCTATACAGCATAACCTGAAAGGGCGATTGATGGTCATAGAAATTAAGATGCTATAACACTCAACAGTTATGTCACTTTAATGCATAAAAGCATAAATAAAGAAACAAAGATAGATGTGCAAACATAGTAATCCTCTGTCATTCCCATTCAAGAGAATCAAAGCGATATCAAATAGGGAAGAATACAGCTGAGGAAAAACAAAGACAGAGGAAACAGAAAAGTGATATGAATAGACACAGCATGAAATGGAGTGATTCGGTATGACGAATTCACCTCTTGGATCCCATTACCTCTTGTCTCTGTTTTAAATTTAAAAACACTTTGACTTCATTTTTATACAAATTTAGTTAACTCTGCCATAAACCTTGCAGTAGTTACCAAATCACAAGGAAAAGCACTTATCAAATGAAGAACATTTGAGTTTAGCATGTTAATTAGTAAATTAATCAAATGTTCATTTTTCCATACTTTTCAGTGTTGAATAAAACACATTAATAATAAATATTTCTATCATCTTGTCCACCATCTAGTTTGTTGGAATGCATTCTAGGATTGCCTCTGGTATATAAGCCAAAAACTTGGACAAAATTCTTAAAGAGAGAAATAAAACTGGACAAAATCCTTCACCGAAAAATTAAAAATTCTGTCATCTTTTGCTTTTTAATTTTTTTTTTTTTTCATACTATGGAAGTCAATAGCTGTTTGGTTACCAACATTCTTCAAAATATCTTCTTTTTTGCTCAACAGAAGAAAAAAAACAGGTTTGAAACAGCTTGACGGTGAGTAAATGATGACAGAATTTTCCTTTTTGTGTGAACTATCCCTTTAAGACTAGGCTTCTGTGCACCACTCAACACTCCCACAAATACATTTTCAGCACCAAGGACAGTGAAAACATGCGGCTGAAAGGCAGAAACTAGTCAGGCACAAGTCTTGACAAACAACTCAATCCGGATGGAGTTCATCAGCGAGAGCTAAATAAGACATTCAGGCAGCCTTGAATGGTATACTGGCTAAAGGTAGAAAGGCTAATGTTGTTTTTCCGTTTGCTGTCATACAGACTTAGATTAACCTGGGCCACTGACATACTGTGGCTGCTTAAAAAAACTACTCCTTTTCTCAAGCAGCAACTCAATGCCACCCGGAGTGACCCCACACACACCTGCACCTACATATATGGATTTCTTTTTTATGACACCGCTCCCACGCGCTGCCATTGCCCCCGCAAATACAACTTGCTTCACATTAATGCAATTAAAACAGCAAAAAGCATATAAACCATTATGCATACCAAACACTTTGGTTTAATTTAATTTTCAAGGACATTATGAGCAAATCATTTGCTAGTGTAAAAATACTAGATGTTAATACACACACAAATGCCAAACTGAATATTACATGTACAAACAGAAGCACAAATATGCATATTCGTGTGTTCTCACCCTTGCACACACACGCACATACACACACACACACACAAAACACAAACAATAAGAAAGCCATAATTACTCAGAAATACGCTGTCCTCTCTAATAAAGGGATTTTTTTCCTTCAAAATTCCTCAGAATTTGAAAAGCCAGAGTTATGAATTGTATCTCCAACTGCTGTCAGACAAACGTTTGTGAAGGAGCTGTTCACAGGAACAAGCTGCAGTTGTCATCCATCATTCATCTCTCCACAGGTGCACGTTTATGATGGTGCATCCACAAGCTGAAAATCTGATCTGATATGATTGCATTACAAACATTTCCTCAAACGAGGGTATAGCCACAGAGGTCAAGCACAGAATGTTGCAGTCTATCAGTGTTTACGTGGTGACAGCACACAGAAATGGTTATAAGACAAACTGTACTATTGATCCGCTGTTGCCAACAAACAGTGGACTGGTAGACCATGACTAATGACTCGCTCAAATATAATCTAATGATTATATGCTCAATAATTAGACGTTTATAAATCACTATCACAGCCGGTCTGTAAATACGGGCAGTTACAAACCAGTAAAGGTTCTGTTGGAGGAAACAGAGAGACAAAGAAGCCTCATATATTACAGTGTAATTGAATATTTGCTGTCCACATGACATTTAGAGCCTAGCAACATATAATCAATTGTGAACTGTAGTAAATGTTGGTAAAAAAAAAAAAAAAAAATACACATATGTTTATGGCAACCTAATCTTGTGGTACAGCAATCTGATAGGCCATAGGTTAAAGTTCAGCAGCTCTGCTTGTCAGTAAAATCGGATGGGTGAGTTACAAATAAATGTCTTCCTCTGAAGGTTTCTCATCATGAAATATTACAGCACTGCTTATTTGATTCTAGCATTTCTATTCAATAATGTGATTCAGATGTCTTTAAAACTAAGGTGAAATAAGGAAATAAGTCAGATAAGCCATTTTTACAGTGATTTTACCATGGGTAAAGAGTGTATTTAGGCACAACACAAATAAGATTGCCTAAGACCTGTATTAAAATCACTGTCACACATGGCCATATGTCTTATTGCTTTTATAAAACACCAGCTACAGCAATATGACTAAACTATGGAAACCACATGAAAAATACCTAAAAAGTAAATGTAAAATCGGAAATAAAGTTAAAGTTTAATGTACAAAATCACAATTTTGAGATACAGAATTGCATAAAACGACAATAATGATAATAATAATGTTGTTGGTGCAGTAATGTAGAATTTAACTGGTGAGCTGTCACAGGCATGTCTATCAGCTTTGAACATTTGTTTTATAAATATAAGATAAAGTGAATATCTTTATTTGATTACTGCTGTGCACAGAAACTGATCCGCATGTTGAAATTCTGGTAGCAAATGCAGTGACCATATTTCTTAATCAAGTTTCAGTCTAACTCCCGTAGGCTATGAGCTCCCAGTTTCCTCTGTACTGGTGCAGAGAGCAGGGGAGGAACACTACATGATGAATGGAGAGAAGATGACTGATCGGATGACATGCGGCTTTAGGGTATATCTCCCCCCTCACTCTGGTGGACAACTGAGCTCTTATTATCCATCCAGCTCCCAATCCACATACACACACACACACACACACACACCACCACCACCGCAAGCACAGTCCAGATTACAGACACAAGTATGCAGCAGTGTCATGCACCTATTTATTTTGAGGTGGCACCAGAGGCAGTTCCGACTCGCTTGGCAACGTGGTTGAGATAAGACATGACCTAAGGTGGAAAACACTTTTAGTAGTTTAATATGAAAGTAAATATAAGATTGTAAAGTCTATAGGGCTTGCTTTACGCGAAGGGAAACTCAGGTGCAGATCTAATCATAGCGTATCTATTTTTTGTTTTTAATTAACCAAGCAAACTAACCAAACCTGACAGCTAGTGATCATCACTCTTTTTCTTTGTATGGAAAAGATTGGTTTTGACATTTTGTTCAACTGGAGTTTGGAAGGTGTGACTTGAGAGAACTGACCACATTTTTGCATTTTGAATGTGTGACTTCTAAAACACAAATTTAGACAAACACCTAACATAAAAATATAATTATATTTTAAATTACATTTGTATATTTTGAAGTTGCATTTAAAATCCACTTGGCACAAATATGACACTTCTGTATTTACACACACTGAACCATTATTTTAAATCATTATTTTAAATCTGTCACGTTTCTCATTTCAGTGTGTGTCCAGCTCTGCCTAAATCTTCAGTGCTCTTGTCTGTTCCCAAACACATTTTTCCCTCTTTCCCCCATGTCTCCACATCTGTCTTTGTCAAAATTGAAAGTTGATTCATCTCCTCCAGATCATTCATTCCCCTCGCTCTCCAACCCCTAGGCTGCTCTGCAAAGACGAGAGAGCTAGAGAAGCAGAGAACGGGAGAAGTGACAGCTTCAAAGGAGAGATCAGAGGCCGGGGCGTCTTCACATCCAGATGGACAGCAACGCAATATCTTACCCATACAACCTCTCTGTCACCGTCCACCCCAAATAGCACATAAAACCACTCAGCTGAGGAGAAATAAACTAACAACGGATGCAGCAAAAACAAGGTGTCAAGGGAAATGGTTTCATCAAGTCTAGCTCATAAAAAGGGAATTTATGGACGCAAGGGCTTTTTTTGCACTGCAAGTGGTCTTGCCCTGATCATATGGACCCCCTGTACTGACCAGTCGGCCTGTTTGTGATATCACTGGGGTTGTAATCAAGGCCAGGGTCATAACTCACAGGGCAGCACAAAGAGAAAATAAAGCTGAATCCAGTATATAAAAAAAAAAAAAAAAAAAAATACAAAAAAAATTAAAATAAAATATATAGAGAGATAGAGAGAGAGAGAGAGAGAGAGAGAGAGAGAGAGAGAGAGAGAGAATCAAATAGTTCAATGGCAAATCATTTTCACACAGTGAGTCTTATTAAAAAAAAAAAATGTCCTGACAGATCTGCAACTCTTGGTTCTGGCTACTTTTCTTGTTTCGGTACTCTTTGGTGCTGTCTAGATAACTATTTTTAGTCTTTAAAAGTTTAATTTCATTCATACTAAAACATTTGTCTTTTAAAAATATCATAAATGCTATGTTCTGGCTAAACAAGTCTGTATTTTTTGGGTCAAAGTAACAAACCAAAATAATGTGATTGTAGCTCAGCTTTATTCACTTGACACGCTAATCAAATTGAAATTGTCGTTGTGCACATGCTCTGAAAACTTTAACCTGGAACAGTGGAAAAGTGTCTGTCACTTTCTCTGCTAACATTTTCCCATCAAATATTTAATTATGCATGGTATATTTTACGGAACTTGCACATGCTGTGTGGAAAGAAAATGGATATCTTGATCACAATGTACTAATTTTTTCCCTCATTTTAGTTAAATTGTAAAATGAGTAAAATTATGGAATAAATTCATACAAAAGGACTGAGACTTACTTAAAATAAGGGAACTGTTTCATCAAACAAAATTAAATATCGTGGCCACAAATTAAGAATTCACTCACATATTTATTTTTTGTAATTAATATTTAATTTTTTCCACGTCACATCAGGGACTCCTGAATACAGTATTATGCAATACAGACAGGCAACGTCTATAGCTAAACTATAAAAACCTGCTGTAGTTCGATTAGAACGGTGCATGCAAATATAATGTTTGGAATACTGTACAACATACACTGAAAAAAATAATTCATTGAATTTACTAAATTATTTTAAGGTAAGTGGTTGCAATCAATTTATTTTAGCTACATTTAAATAAACAAATTTAGTTGACTAACTTTCAACATTTATTTATTTTTTTTATTATTATTATTATTTTTTTTTTAATGTAGCTAAAATAAATTGTTTGCAACCACTTACCTTAAAAAAATTGCATAATTTCAGTGTATTGGACAGTATATACTGTATACAATTTAAAAAAAAAAATAGTATGTAAAACAGTACACTACTGTATATAACCGTAAATATTTCAAACATGTGCATAATAAATGTCCTTATTACTAGCATGCCCAGTATTTAATATTTTTTTTTATTTATTATTTATTTATTTACCACATTTTCACATAAAAAAATGTTTGGAAATGGAAAGCCAATTCGAGCACACTGCATTGTGCCATACAATGTTCCACACTATACTGTGGTCGAATAGAACACATTTTAGAAAATGTAGGTCTTCCATGCGTACAGAAAAGGAAATGTGCATACTGTGCAAAGTACACATACATACTGCAAAAACAGTATAAGTACTATGGTAGTATGCTATTCTGAACATACACCGGGTTTCTGAGCCCACAGTTTTGATAAGCCTCAAAGCCAGAGCTGCTAGTACACAGGAAATCCCACCTCTGTAGTCTTCACACCTCTAGTGAGGAACGCACACATGCTCTGAAAAGCCTGCGACTTTTGCGTGCAGGGTCACATCCAATCAATTCAGAGGGTGTTTGAATCTCAACTCCACACACCCTCCAGGCCTAATATGTTGCTTCTTATTGATTGGACATCTCACCCAGTCAGACGGCCACAACATGGAGGAAACACATCTTTCTCTGCAGGTTATCAATTGGTCGGGAACAGCTGGGTCTACTTGGGAATGTTTGATACCCCTGTTGTTGGAAAAAAAAAGTATTTTATATATATATATATATATATATATATATATATATATATATAAACTAATATGATAAAATGTACTGCACAAGGAAATCAGCCTTTTTATAAAACCCTCGCTCTCATGGGCATTGTATCACTTGGAAAGCCAGCCTTCCCAGCATGTCTGTTAGTTATTAATATCTCATTGCTGGCTTTTTCTTGAAAGAACCAAAGGATGGAGATAAGAGGCATGCATTCGCTCAGCACTCCCGAGCGAGAGGGGGGTGCATTAGCTCGTACTTCTGTCAAACCCCCACCCCCGCATGCCCCGATTTGACATGCAAATAAGAGCCACATTTGCATCTACCTGACTAAACAAACAGGAATTAGGAGAGACAATCAGCACACATAAGGAGTGAGAAATTAGATCTGAAAACACCTCTCCCCAGGCTTATAAATAATGCAGCATTGTGTGTTTTAAGAACTAGTGTGTTCATTTTAAGAAGCGCTCAGATTTGTGCTGACGCAATGAGATCCCTACCGTAGTTTGCCTGTGGCATTATGGTAGTTAAGATTAATTCTGAAGGAAATCTCTACCTGCTGAGGTCACGGTTGGTGACCCCTCACGTTGATCTGGGATCTTTCCGTTCGATGATTTTGCTGCAGTGTGGTCATACGCATACATAATATGAGTCTGATCAGATGTTTTGTGCATGGAGAAAGAAGTTGACCTGAAAACAGAGGTCCTGGAGTGACACAGCCAGCTGACAGCCCTCATGCTCTTAATTAGAAATCAGCGTCCGTATGCCCGGTCTACCTTGGCCATGCCACAGCGGACTTTATGCAAATACATCTCAGCTTTAATGGAGCAGCTAACCCTCTCTTTGACAGAAAGCACATCCTGAAATGAAAAATCAGCAACAAGCAAAAGAAACTCACCTCTGTGGAACTTCAAATAGGGCAACTATTTTCAAACGAATGACACCATTGGTTGGAGTGAAAGGTCAAAAGACAGCTCCAGTGCATAAGAAACAAGGAGTACAGACCAAATGTCTTGTTGATGACTACACAGGGGACTCGAAAAAAAAGATAGTGACAAAAAATTTTTAAAGGAGAGTTTTTGTATGCTCACTTTCCTTCCCAAAAGTCTTTGTGCTGTATAAATGCAATTCTACATGGTAACGGCAAGTGTCCAAGTGATTTTCAGAGAGAAACAGAGGGCATGACTGTTTGTAACTGACTTGTGCCACTTGCAAAGCTCATCCACAAAAATCCTACCACTTTTTTTTTTTTTTTTTTTTTTTGTGGTTGCTGTGTATTAAGAATCAATCAAAAGCCAATCTAATGCCATTTAGCTTTAATATAATCAAAGAACAACATGGAAGATATTCGATTGCTGATCTCTGTCTCACATTTTATGGAGAAATAAACACTGTTCTGTTTAGTTAATATTTTAGCTGTATTAGCTATCATTTGCAAGCAACATACAATACAATATTTACAGTAATCACTTCATTTAGAGACGCAGCATGCTTTTGCTTGCTATCATTAAGCTGAAGCAGTAGCAGGCATCGTCGTGTTTGCTGGTGTGTTATGCATCGCCTGTATACAAAGGCGGCAAGATCATAAAAAAGCTTACTACGTAAAATGCCCTTAAGACCTTGTGCATAAACGATGGACATGGTTTGCCAGGTGTAACATAAACTATCAAATAAGCATACACAGGGACACTGATTTAATACTGCATACACTGCTCACTCATAATGCAGCTTTTAAAATTATTACATTCAGTCATAATCTATCAAGTATTAAACCACCTACCTAACCTTTACCAGTGAACCCGCTCTTAGGTTTACATTATTTTCAAATCTCTTAGTGTGAACTGAGAAGCCTAAGCACAGTCACTTCACCGTCATTTCCTCTCTTTCCATTATAGCAGGCGCCTTCATGTCATGACAGCAAATCAATAGATTAGTTACCACAATGTAGGAACAGGAAAGAGAAAGAGATAAGTTAAAGAGTTTACAAAAAGAGTGTTCACTCCCCAATGAAGATGTTTTCCCTTCCGTCTCACCACCCCATATTTGATGCTCCAGGCAGCGCTCGGAAACAAAACAGTCATTAAGAAGAGGAACTTGCCTCACGAAACTATGAGAATCCATCATATGGTGCATCTCAGTTGTACACCAGTCTGTTATCTCACACTCTCTGTCTGTCTTTTTAGTGTGAACTTCATAAACTTCATTTGCTACGTCAGTGTATTTTTGCATTCAAGTCCAAAAGTCTGCAATGGAAATCTGATTAAAAATGGATATAAACACAGTTTTAGGATTATGATACATTTACAACAGTACAACAGATTTTGATACATTTACAACAAACAAGTGATGTAAATTAAGAAACATATAAATATTGCATATGTTTAGATCACACTAATAATATAAGCCTAAGACATTCTTTAATTCTAGTTAAGTTTGTCAATTAAGTCAATTTCAGTTTTTATTCTGAATTAAATTATTATACTGTACATAATTGGAAAATAAATGTTTTGACAAAAGAACCAAACAATAGATTTTTCACCCAAAAGTGAAAATTGTGCCATTTACTTATTTACATAATCATTTATTCATTGCAATCATTTACTTAATCTCTATAAACCTGTATGACTTTCTTTCTTTCTGTGGAACATAAAAGAAGATATTTTAAGAATGCTGGAAATGAAACAGCTTTGGTTGCCATTGACGATAGAATGATAGATAGAACGTTAGAACATTGGACAGAGAGAATGATAAACTGATAGAATGTTTGTTAGTTAAACAGACAGAGAGACAATCATAGATAGATAGATAGATAGATAGATAGATAGATAGATAGATAGATAGATAGATAGATAGATCTCTGAGCATTTGCCATTCCTCTCAGAGGAAAAGTTCAGCCACCTTTAGATAGCTAAATCACATCTTGACTGCCTAAAATCTCCTGTTCGCTTTTCTTTCCACTTGGTGGCTTTAAAGCCTCCTCCGCCTGCCAGAAACGGCAGATGGGAACGTGGAGCTGCAAATTCTTGCCATCCCATCTTTCCCCATCTTGTGGAACAGTTGCACAGGCCAACCTCATGGAATTTTTCCTCGGCTCAGTCTGTCTTCTGCACTTGAGGATGTTCCAGCCTGTAGTGTGTGAGGACACGGGCCAGATGTTGTGTGATGTTTGAACACAACCTCATCGCTCCAACAGTGGAGCAGACAGTGTGCTACCCATCCTCTTCAACAGGGCATTTTTTTCTCCCACAGAAACAACTGACCTCCATTCACACACCATCTGTCCTCAACTACGACAGCATGCAGTATAATTTACTAAAGGCTGTTTTCCTCTTCAAATATGTACTCAGTGATTGGAGGCATTATGAATTCAATTTAGGAGAGGAAGTTTGCTCAGGCATACACAATGCAATTCAAAGCTGTGACTTGTTTTCCCCCTGTGGTTTCACAGTGGGTTACATCAGGTTGGGAAATTCCTAAATTACCAGTGGTCAGCCAGTATTCTGGATATCGTGACTCACAGTTACATGTGCTTCACAACAAGTTTTTTTCCTGGTTCCCAGTAACACCTCTTTTGTGTTCCCTAGAAGAAAAAAAAGTCAAACACATTTGGAACAACAGAATTTGGGTGAACAGACCATTTGAAATTTGTTTAGAAGATGACAAGATGTTATAATAAGTGTTTTTTGTGGAAATAAAAATTGCTGGATCTGCCTGGCAAGAACCTCAAAAGGTCAGTGTTTTAAAAAAAAAAATGTTTTGGGTGATGTCTCTGAAACAGTCGCAAATGGACAGAAATAGATCTGGAAATTCTGACCACAAAGTCACCACAAGGCTTCTGCTTATTTCTTCAGCATTATCTGCAGAACAGACAAATCAGCAAATAACTTAAGCTTCCACTTTGTTGAAAAATAACCTAAAATATGCACCGCATGTTATGGCAATAGTCAAAAATCTAGCCTGCAAGATTATATGTGAAATATTAAACGGGCCATATTACAAAAACACCACTGATGATATATAATGATAACTATAAGTTTTAATAGATGTAATAATTGTATGAAAATAGGGAAGTCCATACCCCAGCTATAATGATAACACAGAGAGAATCATTTTCAGAACATTTTTTTTTCAGATGATGAAAGATAAAAACATGAACACCTAATCAGAATCCACCTGACTTTAAAGAGTTTGAGTGTATAAAGCGTCAAAAGACAACTGCAGCTTTTTAATTAGTGTGGATTATAATACAGTTATAGTTATCATCATCACTTATCATTCTTGAATGGGACTTAACTCTTATCTATTTAGTAACTGTGATAGTTTCAGTTAGGATCATGGTTGATTCAGATCCTACAGGGATTTTCACCCAAAAATGTAAATTCTGTCATTTACTCATGTCATTCTAACCTGCACAAGCTTTTCCTCTGTGGGTTATAAGAGAGAATATCCTGAAGAATGTTGGTACCCAAACAGTTTTGTTTAGCATTGGCTTCCACTATATGGAAATACAGTAAAACTTTTCACAATTTTTTTTTATTTTTTTTTTTATGTTGCACAAAAGAAAGAAAGTCAGAATGTTTGTGATGACATGAAGATGAGTAATTAATAACAAAATTTCCATTTTTGGGTGAACTATCCCTTAAAGACTTTAAAATAGCAAGTTTCTGTAATATGACCCCACTGCAGCACTCCATATTGACAAAAGGTGATAAAAATCCTGAAACTACCTTTACCTGACTTATAGTTTGAGGATACACCTCAGCACCTTTCACCCAGAAAGCAGACAACCACACTGAAAGCAAACGGATACGCTGGCACACATAACCAACTGCAGTTATTTTGTGCCCCCCTCCCCACACTAGTCAAAACAAAACTAAG
Source organism: Spinibarbus caldwelli (assembly GCA_039654775.1). Taxonomy (NCBI): domain Eukaryota; kingdom Metazoa; phylum Chordata; class Actinopteri; order Cypriniformes; family Cyprinidae; genus Spinibarbus; species Spinibarbus caldwelli. The sequence goes on along the minus strand of CM077233.1, from coordinate 20,289,826 downwards.
AAACAGCTTGAAAGCCACAGAGGACTTTTTAATTTTTTTCCCCCCTTTGCTGCGCTCCTTTCAACTGTAAGAAACCAGCCATCCCGGCATATTTGCTACTTGACAGTGACAGAGTATTTCTTCAGTTTACAAACACACACTACTGGGAGAGTTTCAAAGCGCACTCCGCCGTCGACAGCATTGTTAGTGCCGAGCTCACATTATTCTGCGCATCTCCAGCTCGCTGCAACACTGCTGTCAATCTATCTCCTTTCCCTATGCTTTATTTATGACACCGGTTGGGGGGGATGCTACGCGGGGGGCTCAAGGGGACACCGTTATCCCAACAATACATTGCATTATTTGCCTGATCAAACATTTGGGAGGCACCTTCATGCAATATGTAGCATAACTCATGTGCAACTTTGAAAACAAATGTGGCACTTGTTTCATCTGTTGCAACACACGTGTATGTCAGGACACGGTGTGTGTCGCTGTCATCGACAAAGCTCTAAATGGAGGTGTTAAAGTCACTGCAGATGCGAAACTGACAGAGACACCCACACCCCTCCTCTTTAATTTCCAAACAAGAGGCATCACAGCTGAGAGCGATGGCTAACCTTTTAAGTGACCACTTAAAGTTATCATACAACACCAATCTCCCTACTTTACGGCTCAAATCATTACATGTTTTTGCAGGAACTCAACATCTTGCATTTTTACCTTGCAGCCCATTGTTGCTATCTATAGAGTGCATCAGTGCCCGACCATTTTTCAGCAGTGTTGGTCCTGGATATAGTTTTTCCCAATCATTTTTCCAACAGGAATTTTTTTAAAAGTCTTTATTAAAGGGTTAAAAGCCATTAACCAAACCAACCATCTACAAGGTCAATCACAACATTACAAATTTTTATTTGAAGCAAAAAATAACAGCAAATAACAGCTTTAGTGAGGGAAAACTACAATCCCATGAAGCATTGCAAATTTTTATTTGAATTAAAGACAATGGAAAAACAAAACGATTAAATTAAAGATACTGATTTTATCTATGTAAACTATAGATTTTAAGTTTATTGCAGAATATGCATAGACATGCAAATATTTAAGTATTTTGATAGCTTAGCAGGACTGACACAATTACGTCATTTGTGGTAATTCTTGGAAGTCCCATCAAGCTCTATTGGTGCAATTTGCTCACTGATTGGTGTTATTTTCTGTACAGCATCATGGGTAATGTTCTTTTTCACCATGATTTCAGCTATTATACATGCACTGTTAAACATAAATAAATAAATAAATCTGTAGAAAAATGGATGGCAGATAGTTACTAGTACCTTTTCCGGTAAGTTTACAGACAATGCCTTCAACCTTAAAACACAGTATTTACAAAAATATTCAAAATACAAGTAAAACAACAGTAAAAACAAATTTACATTTAAAATTTCTTCATATTAATACAATACATTGGTATTGTTAAGAACTTTTCTTAGTGATTATTTAAAAAAGAAAAAAGTTGAAAATGTGAACAGATAGCTTCAAAGAAAAAAAAAAAACTTTGTAGACTTTATGTCACAATATCACATCACGTTCTTGGATTGGAAGAGCACAATGCTTAACACTGCATTGGAATAACTTGAGCAATGCTTAACAACGCGTACACCATCCCTCCCTTTCAGAAGACATATCCACATGTGGTTGCACAAGTCTGTGTCAACTTGAGTAATGTTCAGGTAAGTTACACCTGGATGACTGTGATTGCTTAAGGTGACTGTCTCACTCAAGGCTTTGCTCAAGAGCACAGGCAGATGGGTAATAATATATTAGTCTTTGTTTACACAACGTGTGTCAGCCATGTTTTCAGTTTGCTTCCTTTAATTAAAGAGGCTTTCTGATGGACTGTGCAATATTGCTCAGATGTGGGAGGGTTAGAGTGCGAAAACATGAGTCACTAAGGTGGATGTTGAGGATATATGGGTGGAGGAATACAGTATGTATACATACTGTATATGTAAAGCCTTGCATGCAAGTAAACAATGTGTGTGTAAGATTCTTAAGCTTTACTCAACATTATGATTATCATTGCAGAGTAATTGGTTTACAACAACTGCATAAATTCTGTTTGTATATTTAGAAAATAGATAGTTCTGGATGCTCATGGCTTCTAGTACTGTATGTTAATTCTTAACGAGATAGAGCACTCAAAAAAATAAAATTCTGTTATCATTTACTTACCCGCATGTTGCTACAAACCTGTATCACTTTTTTGTCTTCACAAAAGCGTTTTGCTGTCAATGCAATTACAGTCAAAGTGGTCCAGAGTTCAAAATATCTCCTTTTTGTGTTTGCAGCAACATGAGAATGAGTAAATGATGACAATTTTCACTTTTGGGTGAACTATCCTTTTAAATATACAGTAGAGTATATACAGGCAAAGTCTAAGGAACAATCATACAGTACTGCAATAAATGTTTAATATACTTTTACAAATACCATATATGCTACCATTCAAAAGTGTGGGGTCAGTAAGATTTGGAAAGAAGTGTCTTATGCTCACCCAGGCTGCATTTATATTACCAAAAATACAGAAAAACAGTAATATTGTGAAATATTGTTACACATTAAAATAACAGTTTTCTTTTCAACTATATATGAAAATGTTTTTTTTTTTTTCTCCAGACTTCAGTGCTACATAATCCTTTAGAAATCACTCTAATATGCTGATTTGGTGCTCAAGAAATATGTCGTCTTATTGTCAAAGCTGAAACGGTTGTGCTGCTTAATATTTTTGTGATTTTTTTCCCAATACTTTTCAGGATACTGAACAGCAGAGCAGAATAGCATTTATTTGAAATAGGATATACAATTTATATAACTGTAATATTTATAAGTCATATTTAATCTAGAATATTCCTTTAATATTAATTTAGTTTCATTTTTTTCATGTGGAAAATAAGTCATTAGCTTCCATTTAAATATACTTGTACCACTTTCAGCATCCTAACGAGGTTGTACGCAAACTATTCTGCTTATGGATGCCTGCCAAGCAGTTGCATAAAATCAATGAGAACTTAGTCAATAGCCCTTTAGACTGATGGTAACAGAATGTGTTCCTTATTTTCTGATTAATCTAGATTAATCTATCCACTCTATTTCTCCAGCTTGCTCATCACAGAGAATACCGATGCAGCATAAGTGGAAAGATCTGGAAAAATAATGTTTGAAAATGATATTCTTAGTAATTCAAGACTCGTGGTCTCATGAAATTCAGCCCCGAGGCCCAGTTATCTTCTCATAATGGTAAAGCCTGAAGACTACAGCATTCAGTTATGTTCTTGCTGGAGCTCCGGTATTGAATATGCGCCTGACATCAAACAGCTCAGATCTAGGCGGTTGGTATTGCCATCTGGAGTTCTGAATCCATGTAGCGCTGCTCTGAAATCTTGCTGAGGATGCAAGTAAGCCCAAAGACCAGCCTTACCAACTAGCTAAGCCATCTTCTCAGTTCCCCGACATCGAATGGTCTGATCAATTTAAATTGGCAGTAATGAGAGTATCTCGTACAGCCAGTACAGTGTGATGTATACTGTATGTAGTTTAGTAGGTACATGGCGCAACCGACTGACTTCTAAAGCCACTATGAAACGCAGAACCATGAAAGAGCGTCAACAGCTTGTTTCAACATCATGTGCAATAGAGCAGGAAATCTGACAGTATCTTTAGAGGGGTAGAATGATGGAATTCTGGGAAGGTTTATGGCTTCACCTCGCCCTAGGTTGACACGCCTCACCCACATTTCTGATTCAGCCCTCAGGGTGTGTGGGTGTGTGTGGGTGTGTGTGTGTGTGTGTGTGTGTGTGTGTGCGTGCGGGTGTGTGTGTGTGTGTGTTTGTGTGTGTGTGCATGCTTGAGAGTGTGTGTGTGTGTATGTGTGTGTGAAAGGGGGTACAGATATGTCAAAGAACAAACTTTGCCCTACCCTAAACTTGTACCCTCAGCACCAGATGTCTAGACAGGATGCATTCAGAGCACAAACCCACATGCCTGTACACAAATACTCCCACTCACAAAACAGGAAAACATCCAGGACATGTCCACACTCACCAACATGACGGTTTGAGGAATGTTCCCAGAAAGGGTTTGAACAGCCATGGACGTTAGTCGGAATAAATGCCATATTGATTTTTTTTCACAAATGAGAACAAGGCTGCAAGAGATAAATGTATAATTAAAAACTATACATAATACGATGAAAGTTTCAGAGGGGAAAAAAAAGTCATTTAATACTAATCACCAAATAATTAAATAAATAATTAAATAAATCAATATAATAATTGTTAATAATTTGAGATTTTATACAAGATTTCTATTGAAAATAAATGCTGTTCTTTTGAACTTTGTATTCCCCACTGCTTACAATATTGATAATAAGAAATGTTTCTTGAGCAGCAAATCAGCATATTAGAATGTTTTCTGAATGATCATGTGACACTGAAGACTGGAGTAATGGCTGCTGAAAATCAGCTTTGCCATCACAGGAATAAATTACATTCAAAATATGCCAAAATAGAAAAGGGTTCATTTAAATTTTAATAGTATTTCATAATATTACTGTTTTCATAATATTACTGTTTTTACTGTATTTTTTATCAGTTTTTTGAAAGAAGTCTCTTATGCTTACAAGAGCTACAGCTCTTGTAAGCATAAGAGACTTCTTTCAAAAAACTGAAAAATATATATATTGAAAAATATATATATATAAATTTTTTTTTACAAAACAAACTTTTGAAAGGGAAAGTAAAATAGGTTCAGAGTAATATCACGAGGACATTCTTCTAAAACTCTTTGAATGAAAAATCTGACAATAAACTGATGGGGAGGCACTTTAATCTCATAATTCCGTGACTTTATTCTAGTAATTTTCACATTATTCACAAAATATGATACAGCATTGTAATGTGCAAAAAAAAAAAAAAAAAAAAAAATCCCTCCTTGAGGTCTCTATTAAATCCTCATAAATAGAAAAAGCATAAAAAGACATTTTAATCAGGATCATCTTGTGAATATTTTATAAGTGTTAGTCTAAATTTTCTGGTTCCAAGCCTTCACGGTTCAATAGTTATTCTGCTGCCAGAAGAGCACTGGCATGGTGTATCATCACCAACACATACCAGCCTCCTCAGCTGGCATCTCGCCCAGCACTGAAGTGTTTCGAGGAAAGGATGGTGGGGGTGTGATGAAATGGGATGGGTACACATTTTCCCCTTCACTTGCCAAAGTGGGGTTAATGCCCACGAAGGACAGAGTTGTGTTTCTTGTGCATAAATGCATGCATGTGTGCGTGTGTGTGTGTGCCGGATGTGAGCAATGCTAGTGCATTGTAGGAAAACTAGGTCAGCAGTGAGAGCTCTCTGGAAGAGGATGTGAACTTGTCACCTCTGATTCCATTAGAGGGGCTGAACTTGGTGGGAGAAGATGGGAGAGGGAGAGGATATAAAGTCAAGAGATTGTTTGGTCACCGTACCATTTCACCAACAGGAAAACAAACACTGGACTCCAGCTGAAGGCACAACCTCAGGCAAACCTTAATGGGCAAGAGACAGCAAAGATCATTTAGTGATGATTCATGACCATAAATTTCAAAACAGATGTTGACACAGGTTAAAACATAAAAAAGGTTGGGTCCTTACTTAGTGCACAACCTTTGTAGCAAATGCTAAGTATTCTGAAGAGTTTAAAGTAGCCTATATGGGTGTTACTTCAACATTGTGCACTTACTGTACACCTCAAAGGAATTGATTTTTTTTTTTTTTTCATTTTGTTATTTTTGTATTTATTTATTTAATCTGTTTTAATGTAAAAAAACAAAAAAACAAAAAACAAAATCAAATCCTTTGAGACAGAGTAAGTGCACCAATTGAAGTTGAAGTAACACATTGATTTTGTCATTTAGGAATAAATGAATAAACCAGTTACAATGATCTAGGATAAATATTTCTGTTATATATTTCAATATTTGTATTTTTTATAATGTTATATTTTTATATATAAAATTAAAAATAAGGAATACACACACACACTCATTTCTATAAATGTACATATATACATATACACACATTATTTATAATATAGTTTTATAAATTTATCCGTAAGATCTTTTGCAAAAATTTATAAAATCATAGAATGATATTAAATAATACATCTGTTGAGATGTGGAGTTAAAATATTCATATGATAATATATGATTAACTTTCATAAATCTTCCTGTAGATATTTAGAAAATACACTCTCTTAAAAGTTTTTACACTCAAAATTTAAATTTTTTCACTAAGAAAGTCCACATAGTTGAAGAAACACCCACATATCTTCAATTGGCTTCTATAGGATTCTTTAAAGTATGTGGCCTCATAAACCAACCATACGCCAGTGAGCAAAGCATCAGTCACTGGTTATCTATTAGCTATAATACTGACAAAGATTAAAGGGGGCTTTGGAACATGACAAATCCATTTCCATTAAGGTCACTGGACGCCCAAGATAATGGATTTGTTATGTATGTAACCCAACCCTGCCCTTCATCTCACTGCATCGACAGGATACCGTGGAGACACAGCGAACCACAACATGCAGCGTTCGCGCTAACCGGCTAACACTTCATCAGCCGCCATAATTTCATACGGCAAGCCCTGCTGACAGCTTAGGGAAGAGCAGGAATGGGAACGCGTGTCAAAAGTGCGCTTCTTAAAGCTTTCCAATCGGTTTCTGGCTACTGTCGCCACACACACGCACACACCGACCAACTAATGGAAGGCTAGCGCAGTCGCCGCGATGGCTCTTAGCCCATTGACGCAACCTTGCATGCTGTGAGCCCCTCGCTGGGCCAAGGACAAACTCTGACTTCACTTCTGCCAATAGCGATGAGTCTGAGAGTATACCTTCTGTGAGAAGGAGACTAGAGCGGGGGATTAGACAGCATCAGAACTTTCCGGAGCGATATCTAAAATTTGGAGTTGTGAGCTCAGACTTTGAGGGAAGCACAAATCCACGGCTGCTCGCTAGAGGATTAGCCCCCTTGCGCTCAAACTTAATGAGGACGAGTAAGCCCATTCCAGCAGCTCCACGCAAGAGAAACGATCATGAAGTGTGCTGAGGAATGACAGAGACAAAGAGAGAGAGACTGGAAGAAAGGACAAGACGGAAAGCGCAAAAGTAAGAGTGGTTGTCTGCCAAAGGGGGACTCTTTAATTCGGTCTCTGTTGAGGAGCGGGTCGAGTGGAACGCTGGCCTGTCTGTCACCGCGAGGCTCCAGTGACCGCCTGACAGATCACAGCACAGCGCCGCATCAGGGGGGCCAGTAAATTGGCCCGGGGGGCCTCCCTCGCCTGTTTTCTCCAGCTGAATCTGCAGCGGTTTATGGCGAGGCTGATGGGTAGTGTGGTACACAGGAGGCTATTTATGAGACATATTTGTCCACGGCAGCATTTTCAGCAAAAGCGGTTTACATGTGTTCGGGGTTGTCAGGGAGGAGCGAGTCGCCCTGGGAGGAATACAGGTAGAGCGTTTTATTCAAAACAAAGTAACGTTATAGCCGCAGCAAACCGACCGATATAGGACACGTGATGAAGCGAGCTATTTTCGGCCGGACTGAACTCTGAGATCTGCAATAGCGCCGCTTCAAAGGAAGCTATTTGCCAAAGCCCTAGTCCTGGAATTGATTTCTGTTCATGGATGAAGAAACTAATTAGACACTGGCCGGTTTACTGTCCACTGACACAATGAATAAAGCCCCCCAGGACTCTTCTGTGCCAGACTCAGAGAACTGAGCTTTAAAATGCAATCAAATTATCAAAACTAGATTTTTACATTTTATGAAGAAAGCGCTAGGGTGGTGTGGGTGGATTCTTACTGGGCCAAGTCAAACAAAAACCACCACCCACATGTATCTATCATATTCTGGCCCCTAGACATGGCTATAAGTATTATGTTACTTCTCTTTAACAAGCCAACATTCACATACTGAAGTTTGAAGCCATCATCAAATGAAAATTAATTTATTTCATAAATGCATGCTATAAATCATTACATTTTGTTTTCAACCTCAACATTGTTCACCAAAATGTCATAATTCCATCTTCCAGTGAAAACAATACACTTCTTCAATCATTTCGTCCTTTTAAACCAATACTTTCACAATCAACTGAAAATTTGAGAATAATAAAAAAGTCTTAACACTATTAAAACCTCAGCATATGCATGATATTATTGTTTACATTATTATACGAACCACAAAATAGTTGATAACCAGGCCACTTTTACTTGAAATCGGGTAGGCATTTGGATAACAACAAATCTGGACAAGTCTAATGGTACTTAATATCAAGAAGTGAAAACATAAAATCAAAACGTGTTAAACATGTTTCACAAAATTGACCCTACAAGAGCTCATTTGCTGGAAAAGCAAAGCCTAATGGTGTTCATTTAAAGCAGAACTCTTTCTCACCCACACAGATTATTAGACTGATGCCTGCTTTTAGCACTAGTGCGCTGGATGTAAAAATCTGATATATTTATTTATTTGCCCATTCAACTCGTCTTTTTTTTTTTTTTGATAGTCTGAACAGGAAAAAACACATGAAAATCAATCATAAGTGGTTTGAAATCTGATTAAACACGGTTTTTAATGCATCTCAGTCTAAACGGTCAGATCAGGCTTCATGTGGTTTCTCCATCATTCGTTGTGCAAAAGGATGTTACGTCAGGTGTTGCAACAAGAAGACTTAAAGACATTACAACATTGCATACATCATCCTTGCCTTGTTTTATGCTGTTTTCTACAATGAATGCAATCCATTGCTAAAGTGTCACGTATGTCGAATCTACGCAGGTTTGCATTCCCATCCCAATTTAAATAAAGTGACTGCAGTCCGAATAGGAACAAAAACAAACATCTGATCTGGCCACATATAAGTTGCAGTTGGGCTAAAAATGATTTCCCTGCAATATGAACAAAGCCAAACTCCACTTTGATTATCCTTAAGGGCTTCACATTACTGTACACATAAAGTTCCTTAAGAATTAAATTCGTCTAGAGACAGAAGGCCCTGCATAAAAATTTGATGTATGAAACTGAAATTCAAAAGCTGATATTCCACAAACAGCCAAGCTGTAAAAGGAAGGTAACAAAGTGAGACATTAGTCATCAGTCATTAGGTAAAAACTCTAGAAAAGCACTACATTGCCCTGCCTAACAAACTAGGATACAAGTCATCAGAAGTGCTCTTTATATGTAGTGAAGAGCTCACTTTTGCCATGTCATTTCCACAGAATGAGGCAGACGTCCTGCTGAACGCCGCATGTGTGCACAATCAAGCCAAGAGCGATGGGGATTCAATTCCAAGCAAAGCAGCCTTTCCTGGAGTGTAACCATTCATTACAGACATCCCGAGGCAGGGCATGGAAGTGCATCTCTACCCGCTAAGACTCAATTTAAACAGTGGGGGATCTGAAACAGAGCCGGGACATATGGCTGAGTCACCGCTCTCCTGAACTCCGTAACCTACAGCCGTGCAGTCTATCATAGCAGGTAGAGTGGCAGGCCGCTTCCACACGATTAAGTTGCACCTTTCTATGCGCAGGGCTATAAAAAAATAGATAGAGCCCAAAATAGCAGTAATGACGTTTATCACCTCAAGTGGTCCCTGCCTGCATACGGGAGACGCGGAGATGAAGAAAGGCGGAGTATTGGGAAGACAGAGAGAAAGAAATTCTGTGACAAACGGGATGAGAAATCCTGACTGACAGGCAGTTTACTGTTGCAGAGAGAAAAAAAAATAAAACTTCACACACTCCGCCACTGCTAAACTGGAAAAAACAGGTGACTGAAGTGTTTGAATCTGTCCAAACGGTAAACAGAGAAACTCTCAAATCCCACACATAGAGTTGATCTGAAACGACTGGCTAAGTTTTGTGATTTTGAGTCGTGTGAGAGTGGGTGAGAACGCGGCGGCGTGTTTGAAGATATATGCTCTTCAAATTCTGCCTTCCGTCAAGGACGGTGACTATTATATTCCATTGGGATGACAGAGTCAGCAGGGGTAGCACCTTTGCGAAGGGGAGAAGTGTCAGAGGGATTGGCCGATGCCGGTGAAGGGGACGGGTGCCGGGGTGACAAGCTGTCAGTGTGTCTCACAGTGAGGTGAGCAAAGGGAGAGATGGGTAACCACAGGTAGCCAAATTACTCTTGAGTGACGGACAAGAGATGGGCTCAAAATTCAAAGAATCTGATTCTGGAGGGATTTTCTACCATGAAATGTTTGGAGTAGGGATCTACCGCTATTAAAATTTTATAATTAGTTGTTTCATATTATACACAATAACCAATAAATGTCAGATATTAACATTCTATACTATTTTGCCTAAATAAATCATTGTTTTAAATGCTTTAAGTGAATTTAGATATCACATTATAACGTAATGGTAAATGGCTATTAATTTTAAGAATAACATTCAACAATTTTAATAAATTAGTGTTTTTAAAGAATCAAAGTTAGAGTTAGATGATGGCAAAGCTAATCTAGACATAAAAAAAAACAAAAAAACAATTAAAACTTCCAGTAATTGGGCGAAATACATCCAATATCCAATATCAACTAAAGTAATACAGCTTTCTAATATTAGCTGATAATCAGTATGGCAAAGATTGTACAGAATACAGACCATTCAAAAGTCTAGGGTAATTTTTTTTTTTTTTTTTTTTAAAGAAATTTAAGAAATACTTTTCAGCAAGGATGCACTAAATTGAATATATCGCCAATATATCAATACATATCATGGTTTCCAAAAAAAAAAAAAAGTGTGTGATTATGAAAAATGTTTATTGTCAGGTCAGCATATTAGAATGATTTCTGAAAGATAATGTGAAACTGAAGACTGGAGTAATGGCTGCTGAATATTCAGCTTTGCCATAACAGGAATGAATTACATTATATTAAAACAGAAAAAAGTTATTTTAAACTGTAACAATATTTCACAATATTGCTGTTTTACTGTATTTTTGATCAAATAAATGCAGCCTTAGTGAGCATAAGAGACATTAAAAAACATAAATCTTTGACAAAAACAGAGAAAAATTTACCAACCCCAAACTTTTGCACAGTAGTGTAAACTGATTATTTTAACGCTTGTGAAACACTCTACACTAAATGGAAATGGAGTAAGATTATTACCCTGAATAGGAGGAATAAAAAGTCATGCACCAAAGCACAGCAGACAAAAAGTGCATCCATTATGCAATCACTGTGTACTTTAGTTTTATCACCCCACCATTAATGGGACGGCAAACACCACCTGAAATGAAAGAGTTGGCTCGTGCCAGCCATGCATTTGTTATTAACAAAGCAACACCGTAACCGTCCACCGTTTGATCCTGACCCCACAACAGATTCCAAGCACTTCACAGTCCACGGCCTTAACTCCCACAGACACTAAACACACACTTACACACTATTCAAATTACTGTCCAAACAGCCAGACTAGTGGTAATTCAGCACAGGGAGCTGAAAAGGAAGTAGCTAAATGCAGACATTTGCAATACAATAATGTAAACTATTTACACAGTAATGGCTGAGAAGAAAGCACTGCAAAAATCTGAATAATTATAGAGGATAATGTGCACACTACAATCAGTGTAGCCCACTAAAGCAGGAAAACATCATATGTTACAGAAAAGAGTTACTCGGTACAATACTATTATCATATTATGTGCTACAACACCAATAAAAACCATATTGAATTATAGAGAAAAGGGATTTTAGTTTTCATACTTGCAGTTAATAGTGGAAGGGGTCATTTTGGTAACATGAGCCACCAGAGGCTATTTTTATTTATTTTTTTCTTTAACGATGTAAAAATAACCTAAATTACAATCTTAAATGGTCAATCAATTGTGGTGGTTAGCAAGGGAAATAAAGAATTGGTGTGCAACAAAGTGCGAATCCATTAAATAGTGACACAATAACAAAAAAGAAATTATCATGTACAGTAAAGCAGTTGCTGCATACTGCCTCAAACAAAACATCTGTGAATGACTAAACCTGAGTGGTTCAGTCAACACTGCTGAGTCATAAATGCCCAGGAGATGCCAGAGTGATCTTGTAAATGTAGCAGCTATGGCACATTTACTGTATAGCACATTTTGTTGTATTGCAGTATGCTGTGATGCTAATTTGGTTTTATTCTGAGCATAATGCATTCTCTGATAATGTATTGGGTGTCATCACAGGCTAATGGAACAATCTGTGGTATAAGGCATGACAACTAAAACTAATAGTGAATAAAAACAAAATATAAAAGAAGGGGAAAAAAATCTACTTATGTTCAGTTTAGATGCACCACCAATGATAAAATAGTTTCAGTTTTCCCTGTACACCTGTATGTAAGTGCTGAATAGCAATAAAGTGAACCTTAAACCTTTTTAAAACTAACTCAAATTAAAGTAAAGCTGAGATAGAAAATACAATATAAAACACACACATACAAAAATAGCATAAAAAGCCAAAAACAAAGAGAAAGCTGACAGAAAGTTGCAGATAAATAAGTGTTTACCTTTTATATTATTTCCATTGTCATTGTGCCTCTGTTTTTGAATTTCAACAAGTTTCTGGTGTTTTTAATGTCAATATTAGAGTTGTTGAACTTCGAACTTTGTTGAGTTCGTAATAATTTAATTGCACTTTGATAGTGCAATTAAATTGCACTTTGATAGAAAAGTGCTCTTTAAATGCCTGAGTTCTTATGTGGTCAGGAAACAAAATCATAATAAATTTATAAATTCCAGCTACACTTTTCTAATGACACAACAGACAGCACTCTTTAATGTGCATTTCCTGCACTAAGAAAAATTAAAAAAAGAAACAACTTACAGTTTGTGTTATTATTAAAGGTCCACTGAAATGCTTTGAAACACACGTTATTCTATGTGTTGACGTCATGTTAACTGAAACAGGAAGACAGGGCGGGACATATCAAGCAGCCCCGCCCCTTTTTTTAAAATAGTCAATAGCATTCGTTTATATCACAGCGTGGGCTAAAGCCGTTCAGAGCCGTTGAGCTCCGTAAAGCCACATTTGACAGGGTATGACAGCCACAATCTCATCCATATTGCTATAAAATATAGCATTCTTTGTAGAATTCAAATAGGTCCGATACCTTTTGTGGACTGTGCCGACTCGCGCATGAGATCTGCTCCGTGTATCGTGTCTCTGGACCGGAGCAGAGTGTGTGTGCGGTGCGGTGGTTAGCGTGACACAGCGCGCAGTGTTGCCAACTAATTTTCAGGGGAAGTTGCTAAAGGAAGGTCGATTTGTTGCTAAAAGTTGCTAAATGACATTGCAATGTCATTGCGCAATGACGTCATCACGTAATCACGGCACAAAATTGTGTCACTGCATCAAAACTCAGCAGCAAATATATATTAGATATGTTCATTTAGATTTGCTCGTAAAATAATATAAATGCATAATATGATATTAACATTTACATTTACACTTAGTCATTTAGCAGACGCTTTTATCCAAAGCGACTTACAAATATAAATAACTGTGTTTTTAAGTACAACACTGAATTATTGAACACTTACACATTTATTTATTAGCTAGTAAACTATATTCTCAACAATTGTAAGCAGTGTATTGGTAGTTAGAATGCTACACTCTAAGAAAAGTCTGTAAAAATAGGGCACAATATGAAGGAATTTTCCGCATTGATTTTTCACAGGTTTTTTACCTGCATTTTAAATTATACATTGTATTTTGTGTTTTCGGGTTACAGGGTTACAACAGATAATGGTTAACGGATAATGTTCTGGAAAATTACTAGTGCCTTATCCATTTTTCTAGATATTTTTCTTACATGTACTAACTGATCAACAATCACAGGTACAAGCTACTAACAAGGTGTATCATAAATGAACAATTAACTCAATTATTACTATTAAATTGAACAACTGTAAATAGCAGCTTAATTCAAGTGATATGTGTACTGCAAGGCATCTTTGGTTTCCTCTTTTTGTGTGATTTAGATGGAAAATTTGTGCATTTTTGTTGTTTATGTCAATTATCAAAAGTTGCTAAAAGTTGCCAAATAAATTTAAAAAATAGCTAAATTTGTTGCTAGGTGCTGTGGTAAGAAAAAGTTGCTAGGGTAGTCTGAAAGTTGCTAAATTTAGCAACAAAATTGCTAAGTTGGCAACACTGACAGCCCGAAACCAGACTTCTTTTTTTTCTCAATGGAAAGCATATTTACACTGTCTGAATCGTTCCCTGTCCCCTATATAGTGCACTACGTGCCATTCACCGTACAGAAAATACTAATTCTGTGAACAAGTGACCTATTTCAGCCGAGGCTTCAGCGTCTATTTTTAGTGTAGGGGGCAGGCGCTTCGGATTCTAGAGAGCATTTGATTGGACAGAAAGTTTGATGAGAAGATGAAGTACAAGGTGACGTCAAAAAATCGTTGAGCCGTTTTGGCTGAAGTGACGAACTACAAGCTTTGAATGCTTACAGATAACCTTAAGAGTAACATATTGATACTAACACCCAAAAAACTTCAATTTTGATTTCATGGGACCTTTAAAGCACAATCCTGACAAAACTTATTATATTATATAACTTATATAATTATATATTGTATAATATTATATAGCTATATAATTAAGCTATATAACTTCAAGGATGTAAGGCTCCACAAAATGTATGAGGTAAAACTGTTACCTCTATAACATATAAAAAGGCTATAGGCTAGGCTATAACCTCACAAAGTAAATTATAAATTATTTAAAATTACTAATAATTATTATTATTTATAATATTTAATTGGTTCAACAGGGTACTCTCATAAGAATGGACTGACTATTGCTAAGACAGACTTCTGATTTCACCTCAAATATTGAAAACACAATCTACGGTAAATAAACCTGCTCTTGAACAGGTTGGAGCATATGGACCTGTTGCTATGATGACAACTCTGAAACAAACTTCAAAGATGAAATCATGAACAAATTCAGCTAGCAAGTCCAGGGGTCCGTTCTTCGTACGTCACTAACTCAGTTAGCTGGATTTGATTGTTGACGATTTCTCTTGATCTTGGATTGGTTGGTTCTTCATATCTCATCCCGGAGTTGCTGTCATAGCAACAGGTCCGTAAGCTTAAACCTGCTTGGAAGCAGGCTTATTTCATGTAAACAGGATTAGATTGCATCTTTTTGAGCAGAATTGACACTTAAAATCTGTCCCAGCCACTGCTACTTTATTAGAAGAGTACCCTACTGATCCAGGGACAGTTATTTAAAATAACAATAATTTAAAAATGAATTGAAAAATAATATAATAATGTTGTGTAGTCTATAATACTATAGACACAGCCAGTTTTACTCATCGAAATATTCATGATAAAACAATTACTTATTGTAATGGAGTCTTACACACATGCTGTACAGTTAATCTGAGCCGTGCATTAATTTGATTGGTGACAGATATTATGGGAGTGGCTTGATGGAGCGCAGGAGATGAAGATAACTTGATCTTGACCCTTAAGAAACTTTAATTAATGCCTTCACATAACAGCTGCTTCAAAGATAAAATTAAATTAATTACTAATTACAACACTGAAATAAAATATAAAGCCTGTACAAATACTAGGAATCATGAATATAATAATTGGAAATCATGCAAAAAAATACAATAAAAAAAAAAAAAAAAAAACGGGGCTCATTTCATTCATCTATTAGCGGTATAACATTTATGTAGTTTTGTTTACTTGGCTGATTCTGTTTCCTTATAAAGGTCCAGAAATGTGTCAAGTTTTTCATCAGGTGTCTTTTTAATTATATGATGTCATTACGTTGCTGCCTTGCCGCCAGCCAATCGTTGCATTGCTGATCGTGGTTTCGAGTATTGATACATCTGCCCTTTTCGGGGAACACAAGAATGCGCAGTAATCTTAGACAACTTAATCCAGATATTTTAATCAAATCTGCAAATTCATTTGAAGAACCAAGTTAGCCAGAGATCAGTTATCACGATTAGAAAATCTGGCATCTTTCAAATCATCTTTCAAATCAAATCAGATGTATTAAGCGAGGTACGAAGAACGGACCCCAGGTGCAAAATCCATGCACGTTCATCTAATTGCATTATAATAAGCTGCAAATGTTAACAGTGAGGGACATCCATAGATCGCGCCCCAGCACTCTCCACTTGGCTGGCAGGCAAAGACTGGTGTGATGGAGAAGCGTGCTTCATTGCACCACTCATTAGTGTGTAATTACCCTCACTTACGGGGAAGAAAATAACATAAAAAATGTGAGACTAATGAATTATATGTTTCCTCCATCTATATATGGAAGAAAGAAAGAAAGTAAAAAGCTAAAGAGAGAGAAACTGCAAGAAAGTAGCTTTCTCCACTATTTCTCAGACTGCTCTGTCGGACTCGACCCAGGCAAATGTGGAAATCCATCGCTCTGACAGGAGCCTGTCACATTCCATCGCTCCAGACCGACAGATCCCTCTGTCTGATTCTGAAGGGTTGTTATGTATGAAAGCGCCGGCTGACTCCTCAGCCCCAGTGCCAACACTCTGATAAGCAGGATGACATCTGCGCTACATTATTCCACAGCGCTTCTTTGTGCATGCTTGAGATTGGGAGATCGGCTCAGAATAAAGGGGAGGAGGAAGGTGCAGGATGTGTTGGGGAGGAAAGCAATTACCCACATTTGAGGGGAAGCCTTCGTCGGGGACCCGGCAGAGGGGTTTGATGTGATGGTCTCGTTCTCACTTCCTTTCCTCTCATCAACTTCACTAGCTGCATCCTCCATAGCAAGAGGCTCCAGAGTGGCTCAAAGCCTCCTGGCCCTCCCACAAGGCCTTCACTCTCACCTCCAGCTCTCAGCACACATATAGGCGCAACCTTGTATAGCTGAAGAAATTGAGTTCCCTCCAAGTGCCTCTTATTATTCATGTTGCCATAAATGAAGCCTTGCAAACATTTGGGAGCTGGGTAGTTGCTTCCTATTTCATGGCACTGAAATTTATGGTACCTGGTAAAAGCTACCACTCTATCTTCTCCTTGTTCCACCATACGGTCTCGCTACTCCTGAATCTCCTTAGCTATAATGCTGCCTGCTGAGAAGAAACCAATTTGGCCGGAGGCAGCAATAGTGGTGTTTAGATGCATAATAACCTTGATGATGATCTCAGCCAGAGAGAAAAAAGGCTTGAGAGTTGTTAAGCATGAGATAGGCAGGAGAAGACTGCACATATCATATACATTTAAGATATAAGATTTCTATTTCAAATAAATAGTGTTGCTTTTAAACTAGCTTTTCATCAAAGAAGATGAATAGAAAAAACGGATTACACAAAAATATTTGCAGCACAAATGTTTTCAGTATTCAGTATAAAATCAGTATTCGCTGTAAAAAAAAAAAAAAAAAAAAAAAAAAAAAAAGATTATAGAAGTATGTTTTACAAGAAAAAAACTATTAGAATCTTTCTACTTCAAAATGTCATGTTTAAAGGGGTCATCTGATGCCCATTTTCCACAAGTTGATGTGATTCTTTAGGGTCTTAATGAAAAGTCTATAACATACTTTGGTTAAAATTTCTCAATGGTAGTGTAAAAAACACCCTTTTTACCTTGTCAAAAACAGCTCTGTTTTCAGCAAGCCATTTTAGTCCATGTTCCTTGAAATGCTAATGAGCTCTGTTCACCCCGCCCCTCTCTTCCGTGGGGTGACGAGCCGTTCTTATGAGACTGTTTACTTTAGCCACGGAACTTGCTAACTAGCAATTAGGAGAGGCGATTTGCAAAGATTCATAAAAGAACCTTATACTCACTTCTTCTGGAGGTGAAGCTGGATCACGAATGATTCGTACGAACATAGATGCATTTAGGTAGATCTGGGGCGCAATTCCCTTCAAAAACACCTCAATCACTTAGGAGCCATTCTTGTCTACAACCGCTCCGGCGTCAAACAATAGCAGACTGATGACAGCTCACTCAGGGCGGGTCTAAGGTAAAACACTAGTGTCAATCAATAATCGTGGGAGGAGCCTGGGTCCGTGTGACGTCACACAGACAGGCAGCTGAGAATGGCTTAATTTGAGAACGGGGAAATGATTTAACGAGATTAAAAAAAAAAAAAAAAACACTAGGTAGATCTTTATCACTATAGGGTGGTTGTGTACACACACTGCCAACACACATTTCACTTCAAACAACTTGTAAAAGTGCATGTCGCACCCGATCACCCCTTTAAATTCGGCGTCGCTGTTTCTGTGTAATTATGAAGTTTATACATAAAAATATGTATAACATTATTATATTAGAATTAAATTAATAATATAAAATACTTTTTCACAATATTTTTTTTTTTTACTGTATTTTTGATCAGTTAAATGACTCCACTGATTATTATACATTCAGTTTTACAGCCTCCTATTAACTGACAGAT
Organism: Spinibarbus caldwelli; assembly: GCA_039654775.1. Classification (NCBI taxonomy): domain Eukaryota; kingdom Metazoa; phylum Chordata; class Actinopteri; order Cypriniformes; family Cyprinidae; genus Spinibarbus; species Spinibarbus caldwelli. Next base: position 20,271,341 of record CM077233.1, on the reverse strand, counting down.
TGTACTTTTGTTCTTGTCAAAATTCACACTTCAGAAACCCAAAAAATTGGAGGTGGTTAAAAATGCTGAAAACCTGACCACTACAGCATCACAGCATCAATGCATTGCTAATAGACATTGCTCTATTAATATACGCAAATTTTCACCTAAACATGTTATTTGTATGGGGTTCAGTTCTTCTGCACTCTTTATTATTTGCTCTTTTTGTGCATCACAGTTTTACATAGAGGAAGTGTTACAAAAGCCACATTAGTCGATTGCTGCATTAATGTGTGTTTGCATGTGTGTGCACCGGTCAGTTTCTGTCAGAGAGCTTTTTAAGCATACACAGACACCAACAAATTAAACACAGCTGTGCTTATCAGGGATTTCAAGGCCGCTGGGTTCATGAGCTCAGCTCCTGTTTAACTGTCAATTTTTATGCATTTCTGGCATTTCAGGCATTAATTTACAGCACAGTCATCAGAGGTAATCAGGCCTTATTACGGCCAAAAAGAGGTTTATCTCCTCAGCCCTTAATCCTGATTCACTTCAGCTGCCTTCACAATTCTTAGTTTTTTACAACAAAGGCATTAACTTTACCCCATTTAAATAACTTCCCTATATTGCTTTACATGCATATAGACTATCTGAGTGCTTTTAAGTTGCATTTCACGCCGTCGCAGTCTTCAAAAGGGCCAGCGCCGAGGCTATTGCGATGAGATGAGATGCGAGGGTGGGTAGCTGAGCCGCTTGATTTGATTTGGGGAGATGATACTACACCCAGGAAGTGCAGGGGAAGGGTTGAATCAATATGCATGTAGTAATTAGGCCCCATTAAAAAAAAGAACTTCAGAGGGAGGAAGGTTATAAAATGTTAATGAGACTTCAACCCCGGTTCTCTCTGAGCATGTGCATCTCTGTATGTGCGTAGCATCCGGGTCAGTGCAAATGGAGCCAGCCATGCACGTCACACCAAACGCAAACTAAAAACTCATCCTCATTCATTTCTGAAGCATTTCACACAATGTAAACCTGAACGGGTTTTTGAGATGAAACCGCTGCAGGTAAAGTTGTTCAGTTTGTGTTCTGATACACTGTTCCTGTATGGTAATTTATTGGCAGTGATAGCTCCCCACAGACAGTCTGCCTCCTTCAGGGGGCAGGCAGGGGCACTAATGGAGGCGGGTGCAGGCCCGATCAATATGAGGATGGCAAGTGGCCCAGCCTCACAGCTGTTGCCAGGCGTAAAGGCTCCAGTAATGGAGCTCTGTTAGACAACGCTAACGGAAGGTGCGAGATCATCTTTATATCCTGATGCTCTCGACTGTCCCACTTCGTGACCTGAAACGGAGGAATATGAAAACCACTGGAGCAGAATGCGACTGCGTCCCGATGCTTCTACCATCAGCGTCTGATTACGTCCACCTAGGCCACACCAACCTCCTATGTCCAAACCTCTAACCCTAATCATTCTCCTGTCTAAAGGTTCTGGAGAAACACAGCCAGAATTTTTTATTTATTTTTTTTTTTTTATCAATGGCAGTACTCTCAAAGGCAGCTGTCCGTGAAGAATTCAAAGTGATCCACGAGTTGATTTGCTGAAAAATAAAATAAATTTAAGTTCTAATTAAATAATATATTTTAGTTATAATCAAGTAATGTTAGTAATAATTAGTTAAAATTATAGTTATGATTTATGTTTGAGCTATAAGTTAGGATTATTTGTAATATACAATTGAGAAGAAATATGTTTAGTCAATTATCATTTGCTTTCAAAGAAGCATAGACTTCCACCAGAATTAAAAATTATATTTCTAAAATGTTATTTCTCTAAAAAATAAAAATTAAAATTAAAATGTTCTTGTCAAATCAAAATTGCAAACATTTATAGGGATCCTAATCATTTTTTTGTTTTTTATGTATTGATTTCATTTTGTTTTTACCTTTTCCATCAACCTGTCCAGGGACTATATATGAAAACTAGCTATTTTGGCTAAATCTGGCTCATTTTACACTGATTCTATGTAATATTAATGTGTATTGTCGCTGATTAAATAAATAAATTAAAAATAATTGATTAATAGCACATTCTGAATTAACATTAAATGAGCAACAATGAATTAATTATCTAAAAATCAATTCCAGTCATTTAGTGAATTGACTAAGAGTGTTTTCCATTGCTACCAAACAGCAGTGTCATTTAGGTTAATTTAAGTCTAGTTAATTTCAAAGAAATAATCATTAAATAAAGTCTGGAAAAATTATGAATCATATAGCTCAAGACTGGGATGATAAAGGATGCTAAATAAAACCCTTGAAAATACAAACAAGCTGGAAAGTAAAGCGATTTGCCTCCAGGGCATGGAAAATGAACAAACACTGAAACTCATGATGCTAGTGTGTGAACAACAAACATCCTATTTGGGAACTGAGTAGACATTTCAAGATACGAAAGATCTATACACAACATTTTAAAATGTTTAAAAATTATTTTAATTTTGTTTTACTGCTACAGTGACCCACCACCAAAAAGGTTTTAGAACCACTGATCAAAGGTACTCTCTAACATTAAATGATGCATATTAGCATGTTAAGATAGCCATGCGCCTTTTAGGTGTAGATAAGGCAAAAATGTTTACTTTTCAGGGTACTGTACTAGTAACAATTGTTCCACATTTCTGACAGGGTTTAATACCCGATACCCAGCGCTATCAGTCATGAATCAGACAGAAGAAAGAGGTTGAATGTGTGTGCATTATCTATATAGAAGTAATCAGTGAAACAGGATGAGCAGTGGACTCTGGCGGGACAGTCGTACGATACACCCTCCCCACCCTCCAACTCCGTGCAGATGAATGGCCGCCACACTCCACCAGCAATTGGATTATATGGAGAGCTTTCTCCTCAATGAGTGCTTTGGTAATGCAATCTGCTCACACTGCCCACTGCGAAGATGAGCAGAGTGAGCAAAATGCCATGGCACCGAGCATACGTCCCTCTTGGAGGTGACGGATGACTTTGATAGCATAGTGCCTTTGGAGACAGGCACTCCCTCGCATGACAGCAGGGTAAGTGATATAGAATGGCATGTATATTTTCTCAAGCACTGACATGTCTCCTTGCCACATTAAGGCTAGAGTTCTATAAACCCTTGAGATCCATCTCTCGCCTGAAAGCCGGCCATTTATTAAGTTGCTGTATAGTTTTTTTTTATACTAGTGATTTATGGTTCCAATCTGTCATTTATCTACATGTGGAAATAGATAGCCAAAATGCTCTCAGGTATTTAACAGCTCAAGAGATACATAGACAAACAATAAGACATAAGTCTGGTCATTAGTGGTTCTTGCAAATCTCTTATTAAAAAACATGAACCATGTACTTTAGTGCTCATGCTAACAAGCTTAAAAACAGTGGGTTGAAAGGGCCCTAGTTCAAGTTTGGTGTCTGTCACTCAAAATAGCAAAAAATGTCACCAATAGCTAAACAAACAAATAAACAAACAAACAATGATTAAAAATAACTTCTGCTTTGAACTTTTGAACAAAGTGATCATACTGAGTCAAACACATAACTTGTTTTTAATTTATTCCAATTAATTTAATTTTTAATTTGATTTTTCACCTTATTTCCTAAAGAACCTACTTTTTCGAACTCCTCCTAAATTGTTCATTACATGTTGACCATCTTAGATGCTTTTTATGAGTCCAAACCATTATTGTTTAACACCTCAACAAATTTGATAAAGGTGACGCAATGCTTTCAGGTATGGAAACGAAACTTGGTATATTTCATCACTACCATGAAATGAAGTACATCAGCAGTTTAGGAACACCACCACCAACTTTTCATGACAATTGTTTTTCTTTTTTTGTTGTCGTTTTTTTTTTGTTTTTTTTTGCCTACAAAGTTTATGAGATATTCATTCAATTAGGCTCAGATATATATTAGACCATTGTTTAACTTGAGAAATTTGATGAAAAGATCCAAGGGTGAACCTCAACAACACTGTCATTTTAACATGCAATGAAAAAAAAAACCCATCAGTGCAGTGACTGAGCCAGCTATTGGTCAAAAGATAAAAAATGTAACTTTATAACTAATTGCGTTTTACTAAAATCATCATTAGGGATGATTGAATTTACTTAAGAGAACTGTTGCTTCCATGCCCAATCCCTTAATTGCTGCTTGCAGCTATATTTACTTTTAACTTAAGGAATACTGAAAGATTTGTTGATTTATAAAATGACTACTAGCTGATGTAACATTTTAAAATTAATTTTGCAGCAAATAATTAATCAAATATGGCCCCAGACACATATGAAGAAAATGTGTTACATCTAAATAAACCTCTAGTTAAGTCAGAAATATTAATCATAAACCATGAATATGAATCTGTTATAGACTGGCCATCCATCCAGGGTCTTTCCATGTCTATGGAAAACAGATGAATAGATAAATTAAATATAAATTTATTTTGCTGGAATATTGGTGAAATGCTGCAAACCAAGTTCACATTGCATTCTCCCCACAAACCCCTGTTTGGGAAACCTTGGGTTATACCAACAATTTATTTATTTATTTTTATTTATTTATTTATTTTTTTTAGGTTAGAAATAGCTCGGTTAGGTAACAACTACACATTTTCACAAATATTCACACATTCTATAACCACCCATGGTCACCTTTGTCTTTCCATGCAATCTTCTGAAGGGCAATAACGACTATTCAGTAGGATTTATCACATCACAAAAACGTCTCACAGAGGAGACAGGAAACAAGTCTGCAGTCGTGACTTCCCCATCAACTCTTGTCCACGCTTCTTTCTGTCGCACTGGGACCAGCCTGCCCTCGCATGGTCATTTTCCCATTAATGTAACAGACATCCTGACATCCTACATAGAATACTGAGAGACTTAGGGCTTCAGTGCATGAGAGCTTATTCATTCTCCTAAGAAACTCTGGCACATCTTCCTCTCTGGCAGCAGCAGATAATACGCCATATCTCATTCTGCATCAAAAAAAAAAAAAAAAAAAAAAGCCGCACTCTACAAATAACATAACTGCTCCAGAACTGTTTACATGCTCTATATTTAGTCAATGCTTAGAAAAATACATGTACACTTCTTCAAATATCAACTTTCCTGTAAGTCAAAAAATAAAATAAGTCTGAGTCTGTGCATCTCTCAACAGTGTTCAACAGCGGAGTCTCTATTAATAACAAAACAGTAAGTTGATCCGCTTCAAGAACAGTGATGTTATTACCTACATACCAAGAAATGTCATCTAGCCTTTCAGTTGTGAACTATTTTACTGAAAAACTGTGGGGTAGCACTGAAAACAACGTTCTGTGCACATGTGTCTGTACTGTATATGTGTGCATGCAGATAGAGACAGAGAGCAGGTGAAAGCAAGCATACTTTGCATACAAAATGAAAGGTAATTTAGTTGGAAAAACAACGAAACTGTCCTTTGTTGATCACATTTGTTTTCTTGGTCAATGTTTTTTGTTGGTTTTGGTTCTTTTGCTGTTGTAGGCTGTAAGGATGCATTGATTTTTTTTTTTTTTTTTGACAGACCTGCTTCAGAGCTATGCATTTCTGGAAAAAGAATTGCACACCTTAGAATGTTTGTTAATCAACCCTGGGGTGTGTTTCCCAAAAGAACTGTTAGCAAACTATGGTCGCTAATTCCACTGAACTCTATTGGTAACTCTATTTTGTTCTCTATTAATATTTTGTCAAATTTTTGTTAAACTCAATTTGAGTGTATTGATCATTTTGTAATAAAAACAATATTTTTATTTAATAAAAAAGAAGAGTTTGTCCATGTCCCTTGAATGGTTGTCCACCCTGTCGTGTTGGGAAATCTGCCTCTTTAAGAAAAGACCATCCCCTTTAGTGACATCAGGACAACATTTTTTATTTATTTATTTTTTTTGTCTCTTCAGTGGTGGGAATTTCAACCGCTTAGGTGAATAAGTTGGTGACTTTTCAATTGACAGACTTTCTTCATCTGAGTTTGCTTACTTTGCTTTGCTAAAGCTTAAAACGTTCACCCTGTCGCCATAAAATATGCCAGAATAATTAGAATACAGTATTTTCAAAAAGTTTAAATATACCAAATTCTCTTCAACAACCAGACTAAATATTTATCTAGTTAATGTCCACCCTATCGGCCCCATAGACTCAATAGAGTAGACATAAACATGACAGGGTGGACAGAATGAAAATGAATGGGGGGGGTTACTTCAACGATAGGTTGGAAATTGTGAATTTTTTCAATGAAAGATAAAAAGGATAAACAATGCAGATTTATTTTCACAGCCGCCTTTGCTCATATTTACCAAGGGTGCCAATATTAGTGGAGTGCACTGTATCTATATAATCCAGTGTGTTCAATACCTAGGTGTGGGGGCAATAACATGCAAACAAAAAACTGCATCCAAATATCACAGTTTTCTCCAAATAAGAAAAAAAATATGTGCGAATTGAATGAGTTTCTTTAAGAACACATGGTTTACATAAAATCTTTTATGTATTTATAATTTGAAAGCAAACAAATAACCCTGTTTAGGAAAGGAACATCATACCTTTCAGAAAATATAATTTGCATCTTAATTTTGCAATGAAAATGTATTTAACAGTAATATATATGTCCATGACAGGGTGGACATATCTTATGGTTTATGCTTCAAATAATGGCTCATAATTATTTTAAAAAAAATGTGTGAGAGCTCAGCTAATATGTTTCTATAGTACTTGAGTGTCTACTATTTATGATATGACATAAAGCGAATGGGAAATTAAAACCCAAAATTGAGTATTGTGAGGGTTGAAGGGCAGCACTCTATGGTGATATTGACCCATATATATATATATATATATATATATGTGTGTGTGTGTGTGTGTGTGTGTGTGTATATATATATATATATATATATATATATATACATATATTATTAAATACAAAATTACTAGTAGTTATTAAGATGTAATATCGCAAAAAATATCACCAGAATATCAACTTGCATAATAATTATGCACGCACTGTGTGTGTGTGTGTGTATGTGTGTGTTTTCATGCCACTCTAGTGGATCATTCTGTTAGTCTGAGCTGGTACTGTCCTGCCTCTGTTTTCCTCTTTCTGCCTGGCTACACACTAGCAGTCATGCACAGGAGTGGAATAAATTATTCACAAAGAGTCCATCCCTCCCTCTCTTTCTTCTTCCGTCTACAGGATGGGCTGAGTGGGTGGAGAAGGTAGGCACAAGGGGTGGGAGGACACCAGTCCCAGAGCCCACAGCTCAGCGGGAGACCAGTCCAGACGTCAGCAGAGTAAAGTACTCCAGACATCACAGTGTTTTGGTTATGTGGTGTCCTCTCTTTCACTGGCACTCATGATAATACAAGACTGTTTTAACATACACCTGTGCATGCATATCAGTAGAACAAGTGGGATAAGAATGTTTACAACATCTCTTTCTTTCTTTCCTCATCCCTCTCTCACCCCCTCATTCTTAACTCGAATGTCCCCAGTGGGGCCTCTGTCACTAGAAAAGCCCTGTTATTTTGGTGTACGCTGTCCCCTTAAGCAAGATTTCAGACTGTCCCTGAGTATCGACAGCAGACTTCTGTCTAGCCCGGACACCATCCCGCAGGTAATCCCATATTGTTTTTCTTCTGAGCTTGATGCACACAGATGCTAAAAACCCCCTCAAAGACTGTGCGTAATTAAAAGTGCATGTGATCATGTGGTTCTGCTCACTGCATTTTTTTCCACTTGCCTCTGGCTGCACTTCATCCCTCCAGATTTTCAGCTGCTGGTTGGTCACAGCCAATTCAGCGTGTATCTGCTTGGGGCCACAACAGGATTCCAGTAACACCACATCTCAGATCAATAGAGACATCCAGAAGACACAAGCTGACAATAACATGACTGGTAGCAGAACTGTTCAGCATGGTGGGGGGGAAAAACAACAACTGGATGAGCATAAATAAAACAGAGGCTCCCTTCTGCACAGACTGATTTGTAATTATTTTGAAAACAAAGCATTTTTTGTGCTTCATTCGCTTTCTTTGTGTATTCATCAATATCAAATGGGACTGTGCTAATAACACCATTTTTCCTCTCTATTTGAATTCTGTTTAGTGTATAAAATTAACAAAGGCAATATGAGTGTTCTTTCTAATCACGCAGTGCTTTATTGAGCATGTTTGCATGCACAATGTTATGGTAATTACTGTATGCTTAATAAAGTCAATGTGCAAAACCATGTAAACCCCTTAAACTGTTCTTTTGTGATTTGAAGGCAAACCTGATCACAAGCATATTATCAAAAATTTGTTATCAAATATAACAAGTTGATTCTTAATGCATTTACAAACAATATAAAATGGACACTTAAAACACTCAATTCAAATTTCAATACTAAGTCCCTTCATTACCATAGACACTGATAATTTCTTCATACACACAATTTTGAGATTGGTAATTTTTTTAAATGTATTTGAAAGAAGTTGTTTAAACTCACCAAGCTGTTTAAACTCACATCACTGATAAAAAAAAATACAGTAAAAACAGTTGTGAAACATTATTACAGTCAGAAACAACTATTTTCTTTTTAAAATATATATTTTAAAATGCAATTTATTCCTGTCATGGCAAAGCTGAATTTAAGTGCCACATAATCCTTCAGAAATAATTGATTTGATGCTCAAATAACATTTTTTAATGTTTAAAACAGTTTTTCTGTTTAACATTTTTTTAATATAAAACAGGATTTTTTTTCTGGATTCTTTAATGATTTGAATGTTTACAACATTTATAAGAAATATATACAGTTAGGTCCATATATTTGGACACAGGCACAATTTTTATTATTTTAGCTGTTGGCCAAAACATTCAAGTCACAGTTTTATAATGAATTTGAGCTTAAAGTGCACACTCTGAGCTTTAATTTGAGAGTATGATCATCACAATTGGAGGACAGGTTAAGGAATTACAGCTCTTTATTATGTACCTTCCCCCTTTTTCAAGGGACAGTAAGTAATTGGGACAGTTGACTGCCATTTCATGAACAGATGTGGGCTATTCCTTCATTATTTCTCCATCAATTAAGCAGGTAAAAGGTCTGGAGTTGATTCTAAGTGTGCCATTTGCATTTGGATGCTGTTGCTGTGAACCCACATCATGCGGTCAAAGGACCTCTCCATACAACAAATCCATCAGAGAGATAGCAGGAACATTAAGAGTGGCCAAATCAGCAGTTTGGTACATTCTGAGAAAAAAAAAAAAGAATGCACTGGTGAGCTCAGCAACATAAAAAGGCCAAGACATCCATGGAGGACAACAGTGGTGGATGATTGGAGGATCCACTCTATAGTAAAGAAAAACCCTTTCACAACATCCAGCCAAGAGAAGAACACTCTCCAGGAGGTAGACGTGTCACTGTCAAGGTCTACAATCAAGAGAAGACTTCACGAGAGCAAATACAGAGGCTTCACAAGGTGCAAACAAGGCCAGATTAGACTTTGCCAAAAAACATCTAAAACAGCCAGACCACTTCTGGAAAAGCATTCTTTGGACGGCTGAAACTAAGATCAACCTGTACCAGAATGACGGCAAGAAAAAAGTATGGAAAAGGCTTGGAACAGATCATGATCCAAAGCATACAACATCACCTGTGAAACATGGTGGAGCAATGTGATGGCATGAGTGTGCATGGCTTCCAGTGGCACTGGGTTACTGGTGTTTAGTGATGGTGTAACAGAAGACAGAAGCAACCGGAGGAATTCTGAAGTGTATAGGGATATACTGTCTGCCTGGATTCAGCCGAATCCAGCAAAGTTGATTGGATGGTGCATCATGGTACAAATGGACAATGACCCAAAACACACAGCAAAAGCAAACCAGGAATTTTTGAAGGTAAAAAAGTGGATTATTCTGCAATGGCCAAGTCAGTTTCCTGATCTCAACCCGATTGACCATGCATTTCACTTGCTGAAGACAAAACTAAAGGCAGAAAGACCCACAAACAACAACTTAGGTCAGCTGCAGTAAAGGCCTGGCAAAGCATTACAAAGCAGGAAACCCAGTCTTTTGTGACGTCCGTGAGTTCCAGACTTAAGACAGTCTTTTGTCCAATTACATTTGATCCCCTGAAAATGGGGGGACTGTGTATAAAAATGGTTGTAATTCCAAAGCTTTTTATGTTATATTTTTGTTTAACCCATTGAATTAAAGCTTAAAGTCTGCACTTCAATTTCATCTTGATTGTTTCATTTTAATTCTATTTAACTCAGGAACAGGAGCCCTCCTTGTGCTAAACTCAGGAATAGGAGCCCTCCGTGGGCCAAACTCAGGAACAGGAGCCCTCTTTGGGCTAAACTCAGGAATAGGAGTCCTCCATGGACTAAACTCAGGAACAGGAGCCCTCCGTGGGCTAAACTCAGGAACAGGAGCCCTCCTTGGGCTAAACTCGGGAACGGGAGCCCTCCGTGTGCTAAACTCAGGAACAGGAGCCCTCCTCGGGACTATCCACAGGAACAGGAGCCCACTTAGGGCTAAGCTCGGAATCTGAGGCCCTCTCTGGGCATGACGAGAGCACAACAGCCCTCCTTGGGCTGGACGTGGAGTCAGGGGCCCTCTCAGGGGTGATCTCAGGAACCGCTTCCATTGAGGCAACAAGAGAACCCCAACAGACAAGACAAGACAAGGTTGATTAAAACTGTCCCTGTGGACAATACTTTAGGGGACATGACAAGACTCTGGTCAGGGGCTGGAGCCTGCACTGGACTCTTGGTCAGCGGCTGGAGCCTGCACTGGACTCTTGGTCAGCGGCTGGAGCCTGCACTGGACTCTTGGTCAGGGGCTGGAGCCTGCACTAGACTCTCTGGAACTGGGAACGGCACTCCTGGCCGAAACTGGGAAACTGGATCCACTGGAGCGAACTTTGGAACTGAAGTGAGCCGCAGCCGGCGGGCTTGACGTCAGAGCAGCCGGCGGGCTTGACTTCAGAGTGGCCGGCAGGCTTGAGGGAGCCGCAGCCGGCGGGCTTGAGTGAGCGGATCGGCTTGACTTTGGATCGGCTGGCAAACTTGACTGATGAATGTAAATGTAAATGTCTTTACTGTCACTTTGAATCAATTTAATGCATCCATACTGAATAAGTATTAATTTCTTTAAAAAAAATCTTATCCCAACCTTTAAACAGTAGTTTATACTTTTGTCATACTTTAATGCTACAAGAAACTTAAAACAATCTGAGAGCAACAGATAAAATCGAACATATAAACATTTCTAATCAGAGCAAGCCACACCATATGCCCTTCACAATTTCTTGTGCCTCACTATAAATTTCTAAGGTACAAATGGTTGCTAATGGTTAAATTCTCTTATAATACAAGTCAGAGTATTTGATGGCAAAGTGATAGGAGAAGTGAGAGGGGCTATTCTTCTGCTTTAAGGGTCTTATCATGTTGTCACCTGGCAAGTAAACACTGACGGACTGGTGGATTGGGCCCTCCAACTCAGAGATAACATTTCTCGTTCTCTGGTCTAGCACCGGATCTCATTTTCTTCCACAGGGTAAGGTTCAGTCATTCGCTCAAACAAGGCACACAGGACATGATAGAATCTGAGAAGCTGCAGCTTCCTGCCTGGATGTATATCATGCAGAGGAGATAAGAGGAAATCCAGGAGAGTGAGGAAGATGTAGAGACTCAGCTACATGTGGGGAATTTGTCAGACAGAAGATGGTCTTGGTGGATGTGAATAGAGGGTTGAGGGTGAAATATATTATTGGAACAATTTGTGAGGGTTTGTGAGTGTATGAATTCTACAATGAAACAATCTCACTTTTACAAAGCACTCACAAGCACACAGCACTCAAATCAGATGATCTATAGTATGAACGCACAAAGTAAAGGAGTATTTGCCAAGTCAAAATTATACAACATTGGCAAAAAAAAAAATATTCAAGCATCTAACGCCACTCGTTATAACACAAACAAGCAAAATGAAAGCTCGTTATCAAAATTTTCAAATGTTTATTCTGTATTAGATACATTCACAAGCTATTTCCTAAAGCTGTGGGGACAAAACAACAATCTCGCAGCAATTTTGGCAAATTGGTGACTAATTCATATTCGTATAATCTTCTTACACTTCACTGACAGTTAGGTTTGGTGTGGAGAATTGTGCTTTTTTCTAATAATATGAAGTTTAAGTATAGCTTTCATAGAACAAATTGATACAAAATCACCAACTTGTAAGATACTTACATTTTCTCATAAAAACAAGTTGGGAAAAATGGCCTATGGCAAAAAGTGGTGTGAACATCCTCACCATAAATGACAACTATTATCTTAAAGATATCTCATTATTAATTTATCATGGATCCTTAGTATACACAAAATTACTGAACCCAGTGTTTCTGTTTCTAACACAGTCCTGCTCTAGACTCACACATTTGCTGATTGAATTTGATAGAGCTGTCCGCATAATAGCATTAGCATTACAGAGGAAAATGTTCATCATCATAATGCAATTTGTAACATATTTTCTCGAACGCGGCTGGACTTCCGGCGGGATCGATAGATAAGCTGCTCACAGCAGTCAACCTCGGCCTCAGCATGAGTTAAGGGCACAGAAAGGGACAAGGTGACACGGCTCAGGGGAAACAGAGGCTAAAAGGGCTGTGTAATACACTGAGAAACAATGAGTTTGCAGTAGCAGCACAGACCCGGGGCTCTTTTTCTCGAGAAAATAAGAAACTGTACGGTCGAGGCTTAACCCGGAGCCCAATCTATAAGTATAAGAAATGCTCCAGCCGGTACTATTCGCTTCAAACGGCTTGCAGAGAGAAGTCAGCATTCTCCCGCTTAGCTCAGACACTGTTTTAGTCATAGTTTGAGCTCTCTTTTCTTGGCGCGTGGCGGAGCAGTTCTCTCTGGAGGCTGACTAACAAGAGCGTGAGAGGGGACGACACAAATTCATCCCGGCCTTGGATGGAGAACGTGGCTACGACAGAGTTCTGTCAATTTGTGCTGCCAGTCACCGAGGGCAAAGCTATGCTTCTCTTCCTCTCTTTTCTTCTCTCGCTCGCTCGCTCCTCACAACACAGATCTCTTCTCCCTTGCCCAAAAACTCTCTGCCAGCCCTCCAGGGAGCAGCTGAGCCCCTGCTCCACAGCTTCCTCAATCTCTGCCATCTCTTTCGCTCTCTCTCTTTCCTCTCAACAGGCTTCAAACAACTCTCAGCTCCCCTTTTGTTTGTCTCTTCCTTCTGCAAGGCCAATCGGGAGGTTTTCACAACTTCCATTTCCCAGAAGCCATGCTGGAAACATCAGCGCTGCGCTGAGGAGGATGGGAGGGGGGAGGGTTGGGGAGGAGTGAGGGATCATGGGAAGACAGGCAGCGTGAGGAGACATGAGGTGTGGAGGCGGAATGCAGTTTGGAAATGTTCTGCCGATGAACAGTAAAGAAAGTTGCAGTGGCTGTGGGTAGTTTGCTGCGTTTTTTCTCACGGATTGCCTCTCATTACTGTCTGCTAGTGTGTGTGTGTGTGTGTGTGTGTGTGTATGTGTGTGGGTGGATTCTTCAGAACAGGCAGGGGCCTCCAAGGTTCACTAAACTGAAAAGACAGAAGAAGCAACTGAGACACACAAGCAGATGTGAAGCCCAGAATAATTAGGCTACACGGCGTCTTCAATGGAATCTGACTTAAATTTGGTCACTCGCCCTTGAGGCTGAGCAACTGCGCCGATCTCTCCCTGTCTCAATTAATTTGCCCTACCTCATTCACTTTCTGTGCAGAGGATGATCTATCGATGTCTAACATTCTGCTGTAAGGGTTATAAATACCCATGTTGCATGCATGCAGCTCTCAGCTATGTTAACTAACCAAACTACATCAGGGATCATTTCTTGAATCTATCTGACACATCATCAGTGCTGGGGTACAGCATTACAAGCAGGGCTGTCAATTAAATTAATTCATTTTAAAAAACATGATTAAATAAAATGTATGCAATTAATCATGCTTAATACTTTCTTGTGTTCAAAGACAGCTAGATGATAAGCAACAAAATGACACAGAGGTCCTGAGACCCATTTTTACAAATATATATTTTACTTGACAAAAATGTGGCATGGTGCAAGATGCTACAAAACAGTCAAAGGTGTCAATCTGCATGCGTACAAAGACTAGCATTGAAAAAAAAAATGTTATGCAAGAACGCAACTTCTATGAAAAGATGCTGTCTCAGACAGCTTGACAGACACAGTATAGGAATAAAATATACTGACTTCTACAGCCACTATGCATAATGAATAGTTAATGACTTAGTGATGTGACACAATTTTATTCTTAATTATAATAAAATAAACATTTAAAAATTAAATGTAGTAAAATAAACCATAAATAAAAAAAAGTAAATAAAATAAAAATATCTGTTTTCAAAGGTTTAAGCAAATATAATGTTAGCAATTGTAAATGATTTGATTAGAATGTGTAATCAATCGATAGAAGTACCATATTGCTATTTGGAAATAATGTTACTTTTTAAATTTACTCCATATTATCCAAATGCTGCTTCAAATAAATACATGATAAACACTGCTAAACAGCAAAAAAAAAAAAAAAACATAAATAAAAAGAAACATCACTTTGTGAGTAACTCAATAATGCAACGTGTTTTTAAAAGTAACACTCACCAACACTGCACATCATACGGTAAACGGTTTGTTCTCCCTCCTCTCATCTTCTGCCAAACATGCCTTGTCAAACTTTATATGAAACAGAGATTAAACGTACAACATGAGCTTGTGAAACCATTACATATACAAGAGACTCCTGCGTGATAAACCTGCATATTCCAATCTTGTGATCTCAGAAGGCAGATGACACCATTGCAATAGAAATGGAGCCATGATGGCCATTATGTATCTAGCCAAATAACATGCTCCAGCAATCTGAGATCAATATGCCGTTAATATGAAAACACAGTCAAGCAATTGGAACGCGTGGATGAAAATCTCATCTCCATAATTGTTGTGTCGAAGAAAGTAATATACACTGTAAAATATAGCGGTATTACTCGCCTTTCCTACTGTAGATCACACTGACCAGACTGAAGCACTGCACTGCAACAAAATTATTGCAATTTGAGATTTACATGACAATTTTATACTGACTATATAACAATGCAGCAATTAGTTCAATCTACACACGTGATATACTGTACATCCCATTGATGGAGAAAATAGATTCATCTTTAAACTAGAGAAGCACTAGTCAACACATGGCCCTCAAGAGATTCCTTTGTTGCCTATGCACCTGCAAACATGGCTTCTTATTTTATTCTTATTTTTTTTATTTTTAAGAATTGTCTCTTTTTTATTGAACTGCACATTTGAATTATATTGGACACAGGACTTTTAACTGACATGTCAGGAAGAGACATTTGCTGTAATTACAATTTTAAAAGCCATTCTCAATACAATTTTGAATAATTCCTAATTCTGCTGTACCCTTTATACTGTGGTATGTGCACTGTGATTTAAAATAAAAATTGACAGAAACCAAAACGACTTATAAATATAAAAGCAGTACTATAAAAAGTACTGTCTTGGTTAACACTATCATCATGTCAAAACTCTGTGCTCTTGTATCTCAGCATGCTGTGTGCCTCTGCTTCAATGTCCAAAGCGTGTATGAGTGGTTTAAATAAGTACTCATTAGCTAACAGAGGCAGGACGATCTGTGCAGACAGATCTTTCAGAGAAATGGCCGATCTCCTCGTGAGTAGCCTTTGAGCACCAGACAGGGATAAGATAAAACCAGCGAACAACCCTTGATTCCATTCACCCTGGAATGCTTTTCTAAATCCTCAGCATGCATTGATATGACATTTCTAATATGGGTTTGAGGCCAAAAGAAACCTGACTGTGGCAAAGCTTGTGACTGAGGATATTATCTGATCACTTGGATGTATATTTCTTCTACCCACCTTCACAGCTCATTAAATGCATTTTTTTCCAGAAAGCCTCAAAGCAAAAGACAGCGCTTAACCACAGGATCATTCTTCTCACTATGGCCAGAAACCTTCCACTCTGCAGTGTTAGATGAACATTCAGAGAAAGATAAAAATCTGACATTTTGAGGACACAGAGCAAAGACCAAAGAGTTCCCTACTGTCACAAGCAAAGTGCTTCAAATGTTGCCATGGCTTTGATTTCATACATGAATTAGGCTCAGTGTTATTAGGCTGAACCACTGACTGGACTTGTAACAATGTGCTCTATGACAGACCTTTGCAGATAGCTACAACTTAACCTGTGCACATACATCCACGCATGCTCTCATTCTTTGCCGCTGACACAAAGGGCAGGTTTGAGAGATCTGACATTTAAAAACTAACAGTGCAATGCTAAGCCTGGATCGTTAACCTCCGAATCAATTAAACATCTCACTGTTCTGTTTGTGGCCAGTCCACTTGTGGGTTCATCTGGAGATAGATATGGAAGGGGAGTTTAATGACTGGTTAATATCATGTAAAATAAATAAGAAAAAAAAAAAGTACAATTCTATTAGAAGTAGAAACTGTTGTCATATTTGCCTTCAATTAAAGGGATAGTTCACCCAAAAATGAAAATTCTGTCATTAATTACTTACCCTCATGTCATTCCTAAAACCTTCGTTCATCTTCAGAACACAAATTAAGATTTTTTGATGAAATCGGAGAGCTTTCTGAACCTCCATAGACTGCAAAGCAACTATCACGTGCAAGGGCCAGAAAGGTAGTAAAGACATCATTAAAATAGTCCATGTGACATCAGTGATTCAACCGTAATGTTATGAAGATATACGAGAATAACTTTGTGCAAAAATAAAATAAAAATAACAACTTTATTCAACAATTTCTTGTGTTCCGTGTCAGTCTTCGCCGCATGTTCCCATCAGTACTACGACACATTCGTGTGATGTTGCTGATGCAGGAGCCGGCATTCTGTCGCAGAACCTGGATGCACTGCGGCTTGTTTGCCAGCAGAAGAATGCACATATGCTCAATAAAGTCATATAGGTTTGAAATGACATAATAGCTAGAGTAAATGATGGCAATTTTCATTTCTGGCTGAACTATCCCTTTAAAACCGAGTTTGCCTTCATCTCGTATCTGGATATGGGCTATCACTCATCTCTGTAATAACTTAAAGGTCCAACGTATGGAGGCTTCACCCTCTGGAGACGATGCTTATTCTTATTCTCGTGCCATCCCTGAAGTACGCCTAGAGCAGGAAGTCACTGGATCCATCAGCCCAGTGTTAATTACAGCTGCCCCGCCACCCAACTCTCAACAGAACGGCAGCAAAATAATTACCACAGGCACCACGAGTCCTCCAGTCCATCACATTAAAGCGATACCTGAGACTCCATTGGTCTTCAAGCCATCCAATCACTCTTCTTCAAAACCTTCCCTTTGGATAGGGGAAGGGGAATGGGACTTGGCAGTGCCTCAAGTGATGTTACCATTGCTTGCGCCAAATGGTCGTGTAATTAAATTTCCCATTTTGCTCAGATAGCAAGGACAGCCTCCTCCCAGCTCCATTTGAGGCACTAATGTATGTTTTATACTGAATATGCATCCCCCGGCCCATTATTGCTGATGGACACACATTCCTTTTGTTTTCTAAGTGACTGTAGGCACATTCAGGCCCCTCTTATCAGCAGTGATTGCCATTTAATATCCACATGATGGATGAGAAACATTAGCATAGATCCACACCCTCCCTTTTAGCATGAGCATGAGGTATGAATGCAATCAGAGACACATATTACAGATCTAGGACAAGTAGTATCCATCGTAAAAAATGACAGTGGTGTCATGCAGAGGCTCTTGACGCAAGTACCTCCATGAAGTCCATCTGTGAAAGGAGCTCCAGTGTAACACTTGCAGCTGTACTAATCCAGCTTTGGCTGAGCGGCATTTTACAGTCATTGTTTTCCGTCTGCCCCTGTTCACAGAGGTTGTCAAGTGTGTTGGGTTTCATCATATGAATCGGGCAGATTACAGGGAACACCAATTCTGTGGCACACTTGAAAAGGATTACGGGTTGAGGAGCGTGTGGTAGGGGGCTCTAGCGGCTCCTTGGATTCGGTGGGACTTGCTAATCCCTTTAAATCAGTTCTGTTAATCCCTCTTTCGCTCTCCTAGCCACTGCTTCCGCACCAACACACATACACGCAGTCTTCCTTTGTACCCCCAGTGGTTGTCTAAGTGCAGCATTATTTGGTTCCTTAATTATCTCATTTTAGCATCCTCCATTAGCACTACACTAGGGGAAGCTCCACCAAACCTCAACGACAAGTGTTGACAGCACAGGCATAGCATCAGATTGCATTTGAGCTCATCAATATATGCACATGGTGGGACCCTCATGGACATTAAACAGGGGGAAACACATTATGAATTAGTTAGATTGACTTGCTAATTTGCTAACAGCTTTTTCCATATTGCAACCTCACCATATCTATTCTCTTCTATAGTATTCTCTTCTCTATCTATAGTCTTATAGTCTTAATCTTAAAAAAAATTGGCTTCATCCAAACAGTGAAAGGTTGCAAGCAAAAACAAAACATACTGTGTGATCAGTTCAGTCTGATTCACAAACAAATGACTCTTATGAACATGTGCTATTATTGAATAGTTTAAAAAAAGAGGTTTCCGGTTTAAATCAGTCTGAAACACTGCTTTCTATGGTTTACAGCATTAGCAGAGTTTTTGTGTATGCAAGTTAAATGGACATTGTAAATAAAATACACCAAAATCAAATCAAATTGAAATAGAAAAAAACTGAACCATTAGCTTGTGAATTGGAATCAATTCTGTAAATCTGCATCAGTAACCATGCATTCATCGCATAAATTCTGACATTTTAACAAACAACTCCTACTGTTTGTTCTTCATCAGCAACATATATTTTTTTCATTTTCTAAAATATAAACATTTACCGGGTACAGCAATCCCAATAGACTCGCAATATGCATGCTTCTTGGTTTTGAAAGCTGTTCTTGCTGATGACCCTCCATCTACTTCCCACAGGCATGTATTTCAACATTAACTCATATCCAGAAGCATCATCCGCTTCATGCGCCTGGACAACTTGATGAATACGCAAGAAAACATCTGTTTGCCGAGCTGTGAACAAAGAAGTTGAAATGGCCACACCATTTTCGTGCTAATGGAATCCCTTGGCCCAGCGGGCCCACTCAGTGGAGCTCTTCCCACTCATTACACTGCTGGACTGAAGATAAACTGTGTACATGGCCGCAGATCATTAGGCCTCAGATGGCTTCTTGTGATAGCAAGGGAGATCCAGAACTCCAATAGGAGAAAAATCAAGCACAAAATGAAGGTAAAGTGCAGTAATCGTGGGTAAAGTGATGAGGTGTAGCTGCTGTAAGGTTCTTATTACCGAAAAAAAAAAAACAGCAAGACCTAGTCACTACGAATACCCAGATGGTGTATTAAAATCAAAAAGGTGTGGAATGCTGGTCACCATGCACTTAGTAACTTCATTCCCTGTGTAGCAGAAGGGGAGGGTCTAAAACTGCTAAAGCTCACATCACAAATACATTAAGGTTTAAAATATAATTTCCCTTCTGAAATGTATATCCTTTATTCAGTCGCCTGTCAGTGGATAAAGTATTTAACAGTCCATAATCATTATGTTAATGTATACATCCATCAATAAATAATCTTCTAAACTAAGTCTCACTTGCCAAAATTCAGTCTGTAAGGCTGAAATAAACCACTACATATTTATCTATGGAGTCTAGTATAAATTACCTGAAATTGAGAACTTAAATTTTAAAATACACCAATTCAAGCAGTAACTACTATACTAAACATTAAAACTGTTGAATGTATAACAATAAATGCATAATGGATTAAGATACTGATTAATATCAGTTTTTAAATAAAATAACAGTTAATGTCTTGTGAAAGTGATTAATACATAGTTAAGGCCAGATTAATTTCAATATATGGTACAACACAACACTACTAACTGCATATTGCACAGTGAAAAATAACCAGCATAAAGGGATTTCATGTGACTGTAGGTCATGTATGATTTTATGTATCAGTATCATGTAAAAGCAGCAGTGTTGAGTGTTGGGCACTCAACATAAATGTTAGGCACAGTGCGGGTTACCAGCTGCATAGGCAGCACTTACTATTCGCTCATGTCAGTTGTGATTAACCTCTGCTAAATAGGTCTAATTACCACAAATTTCCATGGCTACACAGAAACGCTTTTAATTTAAGACCGGGTCAGATGGGACATTGAAATGGCTCAAAGGATGACTCCTGCTCTCAATGCTAGCAGTAAAGTCTCACAGTGTAACTCTAAAGAAAATGTATTATAGTCACTGACTTGTGCAACCCCTTCACTGTATTGACAAATTCTGTTTTGCAATCTCTGATGACATATCTTTGTCTTTGGGAGCAAAATGACATGCAGAGGAGAGGAAATTCAGAGATTAGGCCAATAAATAATTCACATTATATTATCAAAACATAGAAATCTCTCTAAATTGAAGAATAAATAACAGAGGATCTAATCACATATTAGATTGCAATCTCACAGATCCCGTAAACAGTGAGGAGAGGAGCAACGCGTCCTCCTCCGTGTCCCTCTTGCGCACAGTTATTCATTATAAGCCTGTCACCTAATCATCTCTCATCAAGCCCTAAATCACTGCAAACACTGTGTATGGAAATCAGTGAGGCCACTTTATTACTAGGCCACTACAATACTAAGATATTAGAGCCACAGCTCATGCCCCCACAGAATCACATACATTAGCACTATTCGGATGGTAATTCTCAGGGTGACATCTGTAAAAGAAAATTTGCATGGCTCTGCTGGGATAAAATTTACGCGATTGGATGACAATTTAATTCACAGATTACAAGCGAGTTCTGCCATCCAACAAACTAAAAATTAGTTTTTGATGTAGTCAGGTATGATCAAATAGTCTTTTAAGTAAAATATAAATTCTAATATTTGTATATACATATGTGCAAAACGGGAAATGCAAAACATGCACTGCACATGGGCTCAATTCGAAGCAAGATGCCAAAATCATATTCAGGGGAGTGTCCAACTGTGATCTCCTGCTCCATCCCAGGATCTCCTAGTTCAACATAAATACTTACACAAATTACTATGAAGTTGAACCATGCAGACCTTGGTCAGAATTATTTCCAAACTGTTTTTAAATAGGAATTACATTACCTCACAACTCTGGTGTTCATCAGTAGGTAATTTGGGAATATTGTAGTGGGTGGTTGCAGAAAAACAGACATTTCCAACTTGGAGAGCAATAAAACCACTGAATAACTCATCTAAATGTTCAAATTGCCTTACATCCACATGTACTACAATTCCCAAGGCTAAAACAGGGCTCAAAACACATTCTCAGACTTTCTCAAATACATGTATAATGATAAATAAAGTCTTAAATACAAATATGATCTGATGTTTTCATTTATCTCTATGGATTTATCACAATTTAAACAACATGGAACCAGATTGGAACTCCTAATAGAAAACGAAGGCCCAGATGTACCAAAGTCAGCAGGGGGCTTAATCTAAATGAATAAACTCTTTGCTGGGGGGAGAGTGTGAAAGGGGTGAACGCCGAGCAAGGAGCCACTAAATGATCAGAATGCATGGCAACCTTCCACGCAAGAACTACGATGATCTTTTTTTTTCTTCCCCCTCTCTCTCTCTTTTTCCAGGGGATCTGTTTATCCAGGCAGGGTGGCTTTGAACCCTGGAGCCTTTGTAGTTCTGAGGCTTGCGGTGGCATCTGCTAATGTCAATGCTAATGAAATGAGCGCCGTTCCCCTGCCTGTCGACACACTTAAAAAGAACAGTGCTAAAAAAAAATGGGGGGGGGACACGTGGGGAGCACGATTTTATTTTTGGGCAAGATCTCTGCATTTATTTATGAATGCATCCATGCACAAGAGAAAACAAGGACCAAAAAAACAGGCAAAAGAACCATAAGAGTTGCCAAGTCTGGAACTGGTGCAGAAACCACTTCAACTGACAGCGCCACATTAGCACAAAAGCTAAGAGATGAGCATCCCATGGGAGTGTACTGGAAAGCCTTTTTTCCTGAACACGGCTGCAAGGAACAAAATGATGAAATAAAGAATTAAAGAAATAAGCCTGGCTTTCGCTTTCATCCAAAGAGCTGCTTAGAAGAGGGCCCAACGTGACACACACTTGCTGGGCCACCGGGCTCCGAGGTGAAGTCCACTAAATGATTTTGTGGACCGTTGAGAACAAAGGTACAAGAGAATCAAGCAGTGTCAGCAAAGCTCGTCAGATGATCTCCTGGAGAATGGAGAGACAACAGTTCCCACTTGAGAATCATTATTTTTGTCATGCATTTGAAGCACTTTTCTTTGGACTGGAAAGAAGCAAGTGCCAGCTGAGGCCAACGCAACCCCCTTCCCTCGCCCAGGAGAAAGAAGCCTTTTGATTAAGCCTCCTTCCTCCAAATTGCACCTTAGTTTCCATTCTTGAGTGCATCCCTCATGTTCGCCACTACATTCTATCTGCTCTGCGTTCCTTTAAATTAGCAGCTGACGCTAACTGGCTCTCATTTAGCAATTAGCACCGGTTTGCACAATGAAACTAACGGCAGGTCTCCCTCCCTAAAAATATAAACACATCAAAAGCGATTCAATTAGCTTGCCCACAAAACACAAATGGGAGATCATAGCATTAGGCAAATTAGAACGCGATGAAGGAGCAAAACAACACGCTGAAACATGTTAATTAGAAACTTTCAGGCATTACAGATACAGAGGGAGATGGAATTGACCTGAAAGGAGAGGATAATACCAGGTGATTAGATGGTATCTCTGATGCAAACACCAATAATTCTACAAATTCTAGTGACTTAGTGAGGTTTGGCTGATTGATTGTTTCATGTGAGGTGCTTGTGCTAATCATTGAATGAATTTGGTGTTGACGACTACAAATTAAAATCACAAGGCATCTGACATGGGTCTGGTTTTCATACAATGTACAACTTGCATAACCTTTTCACTACTACCTACCAATTTTAAAATAGCATGGCATGTTGATGGAGCAACATTCCTGACAACTAATTAGATTTTATGGTTACGCTATATACCAGTCATGTCGCTGCACCTGGAGGGCCAATGTCCTGCAGAATTTAGCTCCAGTCTACAACAACACACCAGTCTGTAAATTTCTAGTAATTGATTGATTAGCTAGGTCTTTAATTTGAGGTTAGAGCTAAACTTTTCAGGAAGATGGCCGTCCAGGAGCAGGATTGGACACCCCCCTGGTTTAAGGGTTTAGGTTAAAAGTTATTTATTTATTTATTTATTTATTTATTATTTTTTGCAGGATTTTATTCCAGGACCAACAAAACATGTTGACCTTAGAACATGCCTTGCTCTGCAAAATCAGGGTGTGCTGAAGTGTTTATTTACATGGTTTGCATCAGCCTGTCTTGCAGCAATGTAATGAGTCAGCCTAACTTAATATTGTTTGAGAAAAACAGCTCAACTTCGTAACTGACACCTTAGAAATATCAATTTTTCACTTTAAACCATAATGCAAGAGCTTTGTTCCTGAGAAACAGTAGTTTTGCATGAGAAATGTTATGTGTCGAAGGAAACAAGCTCAGATGAGCTCGGATGAGCAAAAGCGGTTCTTTATCTGCCTCGTTTGTGCAGCTCCAGAGACACTCGGCTGGACTGCAGTGGTTATCGATGTGAACAGCAGCATTTGGTCAATACCTGAAGCAGCGCTCTGGCTGAGATCTCTACCGATTCGTGTAACACCTATGTTCTGGGTGGGTTGCAGGTCATGGTAGTGATTAAACAACAAGAGCTTTAAATCCAGTCTTGACTGTTTTGTTTGAACTGACCTTTATGATTTAACCAAATGTAACTTGAACTTACAGGATTGAGAAAAGACAAATCCAATGTCTGAATTCTTAACCATTATGTGAAAACAACATTCTTTGATCTGTTTCCCATAGACCTTCACTCATTCTTTCTCCATTTCTTTGGTCCACCTGAGTATCTCGGTGCTCTAGGGTAAAAAACAAGGGTGCAATGACAAATTAAAGTTGAATCAAATCCAAACTGACAGTGGTTTTGTCTCTGATCAGTGGGTGAGATTGGGTGTGATGGTGAAGAGTTACCTGTGGGCTGACAGTCAAGATGATATTGATGGACTGCTCCTTTGATCTAGGCCGCTCCTGGGCCAGGGCTCCAGCAGCTTTTAAAGGTGCACCACCAGTTATTGAGGTCGATACCTAGCAGCCAACATGCTGTGCTGTTGCCATGGCTCCCTTATTGAAAGACCAATCCCTGCACTATTGACCCCAGTAACCTCAGTACAGTCCCAAAGTTGCCCAAACTTGAATGGAAAAATGCCATCTCCTGTTTTGAAGAACCGGAAAGAAAAATCACAAATGAGACCTTTTCAATATCTTAATCATTTCTTCAAATAAGAAATAATGAGGAGAGTAAATAAGACTTAAATCAAGAAAAAGGCCGCAGCAATCTCACATGCCTCCATTAGAATTTCACAAACATTCTCAACAATTTTGCACATTGTGATCAGATTTGCCAACACCAAAGTCTGTAAGCAAAAGTCAGACTTCATCATTACCTCAAACAATTCTTATCAACTCTTTTAAGAACAAATTATCTGAGCCATCCACATTCTTTTTATAGTTCTGTACAAGTGATATTCAATCAAAATTCCAATAGTATCTAAATTGGCTTCACAACAAAGGTCCAAACAGTCATAACCAGGAGCCAATATTTAGTGTGGTTATGAAATGAAAGAAGCAAAATGCAATCCAGGAAAATTAATTGCAAAAGTGATTACAGGCCTTTTTTTAAGGCAATTTCTTGGAAGTGGGGAGTTCTCTGCTATTTTGCCAGCCACAATACCAATCTTAAATGGTAAAAAAAAAATATTCTTCAAGACTGCTGCTATGTCTGTGTGCTACTATGCGCAGAACACATATATTTCATGTAATTATATGTAATCGAAATGCTGCATCAAACCTTTGTCATGAAAAAGCCATTGTCATGACAATCATCACTCTTCTTATGTTCTTTAACCTTGATAATTTTCTCTTGATTGTGAATTTTGTGCAGTGACCCCAGACACGACTGCAGATTTCTGAGTCAATTTGCAATGACAGTCAGTTCTTCTCAAGTTCACACATCAGGTGCCCTAGCAGAATAACCATTATGAACGTTCCATTAATGTTCAACAAGTAAAAATTAGATTTCATAATTTAAAAAGGTTTGTGCTATATTTATTTAAAAAATGCCATTATAAATGACAGTTTATGTGTCACTGTATGTGCATTTGCTGCCTTTGCATCTTTCTGGATTTGCCTTTTGGAGGCAACCAATCCAGATTTAATAACACTCTGCCAACAACTTTATGGAAGTTACAATTTTATGGCAATTTTCGTAGAAACATCCGAGACAGTGTTAAAACTTAAAATAAACATAACTGAGCTCTCGGTTAAGAAAGAGCAACTACCAAGTAATAAAATCTTCCTCTGGGGAAAAATGTCAGCATATGTACATGTTAGAATCATGCGAGATTCATTCTTTATATCCTTTAAAGTCAAATTACCTCACTCATGGTGGCACAGGTGTTTGTTTTCTTTCTTCATGATCACTCTTACAAGACAGGTCACATTAGCAATAAATTAAAAATTCAAATGACAAGCTAAAGTTAGAGGAGAGATGGTCAAACTCTTGTCTATCTCTATCTGTCCTTCCCTTCCATCCATTCCTGTTAATGCACTGTAAATGCATGCCCTTCTTGGCCCCCTGTGTGTACTCTATTGCCGTTTTTTCCACATTCTTTCCTCTCTTTTTCTGCTGTTTATTCTTTTTCTTGGCACAAGAAACACCAACACAGCACTAATACTGACCCCGCTGAGAACGCACTTTCTGACTGTCTCTCTCTCACACTTTCTCTCCCCCCTCTTTCTTTCTCTCGCCATTTCTCTCTTCTCCTCTCAACTTCACCCTAAACCAGGCGGCATTTTGCGATCTCATCTAGGCTGCAGCCTGTGACCTTCGCTCTTACCCCTGGGGAGAAGTGAAAATGACTGGCCCCCAAATCCCTCCAGCTGAGAATCAGTGAGTGTATCTATAATGCTCTGATGAACTCCTCCTATGAATGATTTGTAGCCCTCTCTCCATCGGTAAATATAGGTCTTATTGACCCACGCACACCCCATCTGCACTGCTATTTGCTCAAAGACTCCCCCCGCTCCACTCACATTAGAAATACATTTGAGTTTCAGGTTTCTGATGAAGAACAGAGTGATCAGACTGGCCATTCCTCCGCAGCCTGATTAGTGTTCATGGATAATGTTTACAGATATATATGATTTTGTATATTTAGATATATCCTGAAACACGGACATACTGACTACATCTAAACCATAAATATATTTAAGCATGTCTTAAGAAAACTTGTGATGAAAATCTAAAATTATATAGATTAAATACGATAAAATCAACCTATTAACTCCATGAACGGGATATTCTATGAACCTACAAGGATTCTTAAGCATGTCTGTCCCTAAAATTGTTCATAAGATGCTTGCATGATAGAAGTTGTAAGTAAACAACGTATTTGTGTTAGAACCACAATTCATGTGCAAATACCCACGATTTGCTTACAAATGTTTTTGCTTCACACGCACACACACACACACACACAAATACAAATACTTACCATACAAACATGCTAAAATATAATGGCACATTGAAGAAAGGTGGCCTGCACATAGCCTGACATGCCTTAAGGTAAATGCAGCGAATGTATTAAATTCCATTCCACGTTATATGTCGGATATTCCTAACATCTGGCTTCCAACCATCCCGTGATTTGTTGTCCAGTGCTTATAAAATGACATATGACGAAAGAAAATGGCAATGCAGCCATTTGTTTTGCAGGTGTACGACTGTCAACATAGAGAGTGGAGATTAATGGAATAAGGGTACGATAGTTTAGGTTTGTCAGCTTTTTTCAGGCAATATAAACCTTTATCCAGTGGACAACAGCGAAAAATCACAAGTTGACATGTTGATGGTTTCACTGGGCATCGGTAATCAGTATTTAGGGGTTGAGCACATCACTGTATCCTCTCTCTAGCACTGAGGCTTAAAAAAAGTCACTGCAGAAACCCTGTGAGCAAGCCCTCCTGCAGCTCCGGACATACCAGACATCACCCCTGCTGTTTAAGACCAAAAACACACAGAAAAAATGTTAGAGCCAAGTATACAGCCTAGCAGCTAGAGCAAACCGCACGGACTCAGTTGCTAATGAGAGACGAGTGTGCTAGAGCTACATGCTAAGTATTCCCAAGGCAATTGGGACTTCCTACTGCAACACTTCAGCATCCCCCTTCATCAAAAAAAAAAATAAATAAAACACAGGCACAGTACAGCATCACCACCACCAAGCGACAAACCCACAAAACTAAATTTAATCATCGGCACAGTGCTTGTTTCCCAGCGTGAGCACCGCGTCCAATTATGAATTCATTTATTTGCGATTTATTTTACGACAAACACGCGCAGTGCTCCGAACGTAATGGTGCACGAGTCTGTCGTGTGGCGAACGCCTTGCTGAGTGACTGAAAAGAAGCAAAGCGTGATGGGATTGCTCCAACCTCTAATGGGAGTTTGGGGATGCTGGGTGAGTTAATGCTGCGGGCTAATCCTGAAAAAATCGCTAAAAAAGTCAAAAGAAACAAAAATGGCTTTACTGCAATGAGATTTCAAGGCTGAAAATAGACTGAATAACCATGACTAATAA
Organism: Spinibarbus caldwelli; assembly: GCA_039654775.1. Taxonomy (NCBI): domain Eukaryota; kingdom Metazoa; phylum Chordata; class Actinopteri; order Cypriniformes; family Cyprinidae; genus Spinibarbus; species Spinibarbus caldwelli. The sequence goes on along the minus strand of CM077233.1, from coordinate 20,243,424 downwards.
GGGCCTGGTTAATGCTTCGTATAATCTCACCAAATTAATACGTTAGACACAATTGGCACGTAATTAATTCCTGTGAGTACACCCAACAAGAAGATTTATTTTCAAATGTCAATCATGCTGTAAAACCCACCCCACCAAAGGGATTACGCTACATGGCAGCATAATTCTAATTATATGGTTATGTGGAATTACATAGTTATATTGACCATATACACCGTGTATGTATAAACAGCCATTACCTAGGCAGTAAAAATCACCACTGACAAGGGCCGATCATCAAAAGGAAGGTCATTCTAATAGATGAACAGGCTGCCCATAGCGTTTGTTTTTATGACTTCATAAAGAACGCGTCTCAACGGGACAATCAGCATTTCGCAGTACGATCTTTCACCCTCTTTCTCCAAAGTGCCAGGCCACGTGTCCGTGGTGGCCCAGCGTCTGGCTTGGAGTCAAGAGTCAAGGTTGGAGAGAGGGGAGAGGAGAGAGATGAGGAGGGGGGGGACTGACTAGCTCTGAGGGGGGAGGGCTTTGATCAGGGAGCAGATTTAAGCTGGAGTGACAGTCCACCAGTGCACAGCTTTGTCCTGGCCCCATCTCAAACGCCATCCGACTGCAAGCACAGGGCGCCAACACAGGGCATGTGTGTGCGTGTGTCTGTGTATCAGTGTACCCAGATGACATGCTCCCACACGCTAACACTGACACACACAAACAAACATCTGCTGGTAAACAAGCACACACACATACACAGGCAAATCTATGCATACAAATATGATCATTCAATATTTCTGCATACACCAGTGTTTGAGTGCCTACTTAGAAACTAAACCATAAGTCGGTTGTAGCTAGGCAAGATACAAAGTAGTTAAGCACAGTCAAGCTATTCTTTTGGAAAAGTAGTTAAATGTTACTAAAACGGAGCTACATGGAACTATTTAAAGTGATAGTTCAACCGAAAATACTGTTATCGCCTCTATGACTTTCTTCTATTGCAGAACACAAAAGAAGATATTTTGAAGCTTGTTTTCATGCTTTTGTCCATATAATCAAAGTCAGTGTTGTCCAATGTTGTTTTGGACCCCATTAATTTTCACTTTGTTTTTTTTTTTTTTGTTTTTTTTTTTTTGAGAATTTTTTTTGTTTTTTTTGACAAATTTTGGGGTTGAATTTTCTTTAATGATAAAATATCAGATAAGATACGTTTATTTTCATAGTCATAATATATCTGGCACAAAATCACTCAGTTAAGACGAGACTTAAACATATATAAATACAACTAATAAAACTAATAAAAGTGAATTTAGGTCGTAAAAATGCATTTATTTAATAAACTCGATCTGTAAAGTATGCTTTTATAAATGGAAGGACCTTTTAGGAAAAGTGCACATTTTTGCATGTGTGCAATATAAAGTCACATAAAAGAAAAAAAAAACAAAAAAAAAAACAGTAAACCTACCATTTCGGTTTCACCACAACAAAAATTCACAACAAAAATAATGTCGCTGCCCCATTAACAAGCTGTTGAAGCTGCTGAGCTACTGTCACCACATATCTACCTTCCATATTGACACCACTTTGGGGCAGTCATGGCCTAATGGATAGAGAGTCATACTTGTATCCCAAAGGTTGCGGGAGTCTCAGGTCCTGCAAGAATTGTAGGTTGGGGGAGTGAATAACCAGCACTCTCTCCACCTTCAATACCACGACTGAGGTGAGACCATTGAGCAAGGCACCGAACCCCAGATTTAATGCTTGCACATTCCCAGGACGTTAGCCATTCATTTTAATTCTATGTAAATACCAGTCGTAACAGCCACTATTATTATCAGTATTCAGCCAAACGTGCCTCCCTGTGTGCTATTTGCACTGCAGTGCCTCTATGACACTGGCTTATGCATCTTTTCTTTATTAAAATCTCAATGTAGAATTAGCAAGAGAATATGCTTAACCTCATATACCTTCCACAGCAGAAGGATATATTGCCTCTTCTCTATTATTAATAAAATCACAAGCACAGGGGGGCTGGGGTGTAATATCAGTGGCTGTAGGCTGGATGAGCACTATATTGCTTTAAAGAATGTTTATGTGTGTATTTGAGGCAAGTGTCAGGTTTCATATCTTGAGGCTCAGCGCGGTCCTCATTGGTAACAGCACAGAAGTGAAGAGGGGACGTGGTTATGACTGCTATGAACAACCCAAATCCCACTTCATTTGCCCTGCCCATAACACATGATGATGAGGCAAGACTAGTGTTCTCCATGGGCGCAAATTATGAGGTCTGACCCTGCTAATTAAAGCATGGACCTCCAAAGGCAGTAAAAAACAAAAAGGTGGGAGGAGGTTTTATATAAATACATGCTTAAACATGGTTTTCTAAGTTTTCAACAAACACAAAAGTTGAAGATTGTGTGTTCGCCTGAGGTAACCATAGCAACAGCAGGCTGCCTGAGCACCTTCTAGTTAGGATTATTATCAGACTAAACTGTGATAAAACTATAAATACAGTCATTAGAGGGAAAAACACATTTAAATAGATATTTCACCCTCCTGTTGATCTAATAGAAGAAATTTTGAACAACGTCTCCGTTTTTTGTCTATACAGTGGAAGTCGATGGGCTGCAATAGTTTTTGAACCCACTGACAGGACAGGCATGCAGGTTTGTGTCATGAGCTTGAGTAAATAAAATTTTTATGTTAACTATCCCTTTAAGATTGTTAGCGAATGTGCTAGTAAAGCCAAAGACAATTTAAGCAAACCTAAATGGAAAATATCCTATAAAATTTCCTTTAAAAAGTCGACCACCCCCAATGTGATTCTATAATTTGCACACTGGGCTCTCCATCACATCGCCTATGGATAGTGTGGGCAGTTGGGATGTGCGGTCTGCAGAGATGCTACCAGCGCTGTTCCTGGAGTCTTCTTTAAATATTTACACTCGGCAGAGCAGAGATAAGGCACAGAGATGATGCGATGGAGAAGGCGGCCACCTCCACTTGGTAAAGCGAACATGTATAGGGAGGCAATTCGCCATCAGTGTGTTACTGTGTGTTTTTATCTTGATTCTCACACACTAACATTGAGTCAGAGAGACTGATCAGGATAAAAGGTGTGAGATAGAAAGTGTGAGAAAGAAGAGAGGTGATAGACGGAGAGAAAGACAACAAGCTTTCATAGACACACTTTCAGTGACAAAGATGGAGGAAGTATAGTGATACAGGGGGATAAAAGAGGGAGAGATAAAAGTGAGATTAGATGCAAAAAAGAACAAATACCAAAAAAGAGCTACTAGATGAGCAGTCTAACCATCTGAACATGTGATTAAGGGCCTGATATAAAAGGAAAAAGGAGGAGAGTGTTTGAGGGGACAGTGTGAGGGAGTTCTAAATGTGTCAAATGGATGGATGTGATGCCGGGCTGTGTGGCCCACTCTCCTCTCCCCCATAATGCCGTGAGCATGGCGAGCACTGCCGGGTCAGCCTTATAGCATACAAATGAGATTACAGCCCAATGTGCCACATCAATAGAGCTGCACTGAATCCCCCTCACTCCATACATGCTAAACCAGAGATGCTCCAGCGCACTCTCATGGTTTTGGATCCATTTGGAAGAATTCCAGACTGAATTTGTACGGTTCAATTTCCCTAGTAAAAGAAAAGAAGACGGTGACGTTTAGCAGGAATGTTTGGCTAACAATTCAGGTAATGAAAAACAAGCTTCTGGAAGACATGCAATCCGATTTTATTTTAATTGCAACTGAATTTGCGCAATACCTCAAGGTTTCCTGGGCTCTCCCGCACAGTCAAAGACAACCGGATGAAAGCGAAAAGATAAATGTATTCCCTTTATCATCCAAAGTATTATTCCTTGTGCTAAATTAATCATTCTGTTCTCAAGGGGTCCGAATCTGAAAACCTTCTTTTCAAAGAGGACCTTTTTTGTGCAGTAGCAGAGCCCCCTCCAAAAACCCGATAATAATGGTGAAGGACAGCGCCATGCTCTTCATTTCTCATCTCCTCCTCTTGCTTCTTCCATCCAAAGCCACAAAAAGGTGTTCTCTCATGCAAGAGCAAAGGTGTTAGAGGTCAGGGTCATTTCAGTGCACACGCCTAGACAAGAAAGAGAAGTGAGGCTGAATGAGGCAGAACAACACAGGCCAAGAGAAGGGGAATCTCGGCACATCTACAAGAGGGCCAGTCTAATGCAAGTGGACGTTTTCATCTCAGTGGCAAAGCCCCAGTCCAACCTAATTGGGACAATTCCCACTAGTGATATAATTTCATTCCTACCTCAGTGTGACTCCTATGATCTCATGCTGCAACCTCTTACTTCTCCTCTGATTCCCCTTCCCGCACTCTGCCACGTCAGCGACCGCTGCACTGCCAACTGGGGTTTGATCTATAACCAAAAGATAGTCCAGCGTCTCATCTGAAATCGGTGTTGACAAATTAATACACTCGTAAAACATTGCGCGGTGCATGAAATACAACTTCTGCTATCGTCTTATCCTGGTAAGCTTGTGTTGTCACAACTGAGCAAGCAGGATTTATCATAACTAAAAATGAGTCTGTGTTTGCCTTCTTGTTTCATCTCACTAACATTTATGTTATGCTGCGAGCAACTCCACTGCGTTGTGAGCTTGCAGCCGTAAGCGCCCGCTGTGCAAGAACACTTAAAAGGATGTCAGAAAGTCGAGTGTGATCACAGGTCACAGATGAGAGGGTGGAGGGCTGTGATGTAAGTGCTGGAGGCTGGGGGGATGTCGCTGACGAGGGATGTTGGGTGAAGAGCGCCCCGGGGTCGGCTGGTAGGGGTCGCTCTGGGAGTTGGACCGGCTGAACAGACAGGAGTGGCGCCAGGCTCTCCCCTGTGAGTGTGTGAAGCAGCAGGGTGCAGTAATGGTACAACCCTGTAGCTGCTAGGATCTGTGAGAATCCCAGTGACACGAGGGACCGCAGGGAAGGAGAGTCAGCCCCGTGTGTTTATGCAAACAGATCAGTTGCCATGACTATCCAAGCAGAGGCAGCTTCACATGATGTCACCTTGGCGGCGAGGGAAAAACAATAACAGTGAAACACGGCTAATTTAAGACCATGCAAAGCAGGATTATCAACATAACACCCACAAATCAGAGACGCTGGTGATGTCTTGATTAAACACACTGTTTAAAAGAGCAGTTTAACTTAAAAATATAATTATAGCATGGTTTCCATTTGTGTTCCAAGAAAGTTCATGCTGCTCTTTTCCATACAACAATTGCATAGTGATAAAATGCTGTCTTTCTACAAAAACATAAAAGTAATCCATATGACTAGTGGGTTACATTACACGTCTTCTGAAGCCATAAGATAGCTCTTAAATTATTTAAGACTCAGCAATAACATTGTTTATTGATCTTGTACATCCATTTGTATGCCTTGCAACTTTAAACATTTGGTTTTATGTAATGTTTTCAACATTGTTGTTGCAGATGCTGCCAGCCAATTTGTCACAAAGATCATGTAATCTAGCTGGCCAGCATAAATGAGGTTTTGCCAAAATTACAAAAATTACTTGGAATATCCTTGAAAGCATCAGTACAAATGTGATGAAAAATACAAAAAAAATAAATAAATAAAAATCTGTGATGCTTTCCATCATATGACATTTTCCAGCAACAGAGTGTTTGTAAAATGATGCAGTAAAGCTAATTATAGCTGTATAATTTCAGCTTGTTGCCAATTTTCTTTTAGCAAAGAAAATATTTGTGAAGAAAAAAATTAAAAGAAAACAAATAAATCTAATACAGCAAATACAACAATGCACTGCTAGATTTTATTAATTAATATATTACTATTTATTAATTCACTCATTCTTATTTTTTAATGGGGGTCAGTCAAAATGCTGACAAAACTGGAAAAATGTAATACTCTCATACAAGAACATATTTCCAGTGAAGAGATAGAGCGTGAACATTCTTTATTTTTGTTCCGCATAAGAAAGTCAATACAAATGTGGAACAATATGAGAATGAATACAAAAGAATATAAAATTTAAAAAAAAGTAAAAATTCTCATTTTGTGGGGAACTACCCGTTTTAATATCGGTGTATGAAGTCAAGAATAATTTATTATGCTTAGACACAACTGCATGTAATATCATCTTACATGTAGTTGTGTCTAGGCATAACAAATTATTCCCTATTGACGTCATACAGCCTTTAAAATTCAACGCTTCAGCCTTCAAGGTAAATGTGGGAGGTAGGAACTGCAGGGCACCCTGAGTGTGTTTTATTAAGTCCATGGCCCAGTTTGGAAGGTGCAGGGTTTGCCCAGGTCAGGGCTAGGCTCAGTTGGAACCAGCTGTTTCAGACTTGGTGAGACAGAGGGTTAGCCATGGGAGGGAGCGATGAGCCAGTCATCAGGGCTTACACTGCCCAGCTGTGCCACCGAGCCAGACTTGCACCTGCCCTTAACCCGCTGCGCAGTAACACCAAAGCACACACCTGCTTCTTCTTTCCAGCATCCTCGGTCCCTCGGTAGAGCTCTCTGGCCAATGAGGAAGAGGCAGGACTCGATCTTGTCCCCCGGCCTCTGACCCGCTGCATGGATCTGTAGCGGAGGAAATCGCATGCACTTCGACATTCAGCTGCAAATTGTTCAGTGTATATTTTTGATATAGACAGCCTAGCGTGTCTTACGGAGCAGCCTCCACCCCTCCATCCAACCCCCACTCTGGCTAATTCTCTCTGGCAGGGAGACCTGTAAAAATCAATAGGGAAAATGTCCTAAAACAGCCAATCTAGCAACCATCTGCCCTGGTACTCCACTGAGACAAAGACCAATGTCCCATGGGAAAGTGACGGAAGAGACAGACAGCACAACGGACATACAAACTCAATTACTCACTACAACTAAAACACTTTCACATTGCAAACTCAGGCTTTTTGACTGCCTGACAGTAATTTTAACTGAAGTAGTATTTACATTTATATAAACATTTTATTTGGTATGTGTGACAACAAGGTCAGGGGGTGTGTTTGCTATTTTTAAATTTCAAAGAAACTTTCTTACGAACTATAGCTAGCAAGAGCAGATTATGTTTATATACTCATTTTAAGAGTGACCAATAAACCTGTGTTGGCTGCTGTTGTGCTATCAGAACTTAAATAAGTGAATGTAACATTTGCTTTGTTAATCAAACATGTAATTAAATGATTCTTTATCATGGCATTTTCTCTCACTCAGTCCACAGATTACAGTAATTTAATTGTCACTAATTAATTGAAATGGAAACTATTCGATTTCCAAAGTAATGATGGCAGCTTCTAGTAAAACAGAGCAAATTCAGTTGAATTGTTACCTTCAAAACAGACCAAAAATACCAGAACCACAACATACTAAAAATATCCGGTTTATAGATGACGAACGAAAGAAAATTAGGTGAGTTCTCAGGGAGACGCATATATATTAATATATAGAACATATAGTTGTGTTTACTCTTTATGAAGATAAAAAAAAGATCTGACTTGTGAAGTGTCAACTTACACACTTCTATTCTGACAGAATTCAAAGTCACGTTTGTTTATGTTTATTATTATATTTTTAAGAATATAATAATTTGGCTTGCTTCACTCACCTTGGCGGGTTGCTGGATTTTACAATAATCATCGATCTAGGATTTGTCTTTTAACAACAAATGTGTAAATGAGACTTCAGTAGGGAAAATAGGTTTTACAAAACAAAAAAAGGAGAAATAATTTCCATGCTGTCAACTTAAGATGGATAGAAGTGTATCCATATTTCACAATAAAAAAAAAAAGATACAGTCATTACAGTCATTATTTTAAGACTGGTTGACTTGGACATTATCTGACTCATTACTTATCAAATAATTTAATATATGATTATTAAACACTGAAATTTCTTTACTAGCATGTAGACAGAATATAAGCACAGCTATGAAGGAAACAAGATGAGTGATCAGTTATACAGCACTGCCATGGGCATATCAGAGATATTATGCGGGTTTTTTTTTTTTTTTTTAGGTTTCGGTTATATGGATTTCGGGAATTAACTGCTTTTAAAAGTGTTTCTGGCTTGAAAAACATCCTGATGACTCAATTACCCTTTACACAACAATAACCAGATCAGCACTGCAAATCAATGCCATCAGTTTCAGAAAGAGTTGCAACTACATATGTTCTTTGAGGTAATTTGCGCCATCAGAGGAGCTAAAACTCATTTCTATGTCCTAAGCCTCTTATTTCAGAATTAAAATATTTAAAGTCGCCCTGATCTTGTCTGTGAAGCACCTAATCCTAGTGCCTGTGGAATATCTGAGAGGATCTCCGCACTTTTTTCGGTATTTGCCTGTGCCAAACTATTACATCACACAGTCATTCTAATTTTCTGAACTATTGTTTCCAACTTTATCGGCAGCTCTGTGGTGTATGTTACCGTAATGTGTGATTTCCAACTGATATGACTTCATATAAGCGTAGAATTGCTTCACGTTACAAACTGCAACTTCTACTTCTGTTTGTTGCGTTCTCTCCGGCCGTATGAGAGACGCCAGCTCGCTGCCGCTGCTATATAGCTCTCTAAAAATAGCTCACCTTTCACTGCCTTCTACGGCCCGATTGACAAGAGTCATCAGCCAATCGCGCTAGAATATTCAAATTATGCCCCGCCTCTTTGGCCATTTAAGCACCGCCTTACTGGACGCCAGTGAGATCATCAACCCTATTTACCGTATATGGTCACGCACGGAATTGATTGCCAACAAACCACGCCCCCTCAGTTCCCTTGGCTTCCTCTCGCTCTCGAGACAGCGAGCCCAGCAACTTGCCTTGGTGATCCACGGCATTCAAGAGAAAGGCTACCTGGAATTTATAGCGCAAAAGAGACAGAGGCAATGCGGAAATAGGTGGACAGTTCATGTCACCGAGTTTGCATCCCACTCCCAGGCTGAGGATCTGAGAGTTCGCGGGGATTGCAATTAAGTGACAAGAATTATATTTATTTTCCTTCCTTTTCTCAGCGCTTAAAATTACCAGCTTTAAACTACACTTCGCGGAGGATTTGAAGCGTTCTTTTGCATTTGACATTGGGCTGAGAAGAAAACAAATTATACCTGAGGATCAAAGCAACACTTTTTTCCTTGTGAGCATCAACATGGACGTGTTGGCGAATTACAGTATTTTTCAGGAACTTCAGCTGGTGCACGACACGGGCTACTTCTCGGCGATGCCGTCGTTGGAGGAGAACTGGCAGCAGGTGAGAGAGTTTGCGCGTAACTACTTTCACTGTTAGTTCGCATAAATAAGCCGTGCGTAAATGCGCACATGTATCTAATGGAAACATGCACAACTTCACAGTGCGCGCTTATGCCCGAACACGCTGTTTTCCTTGTCCAAATTATTCCGCGTAGTGGTTTTTAGTGATGCAAGCGCTGTTTTGCTTCTCTCACGCTAAAGCATGGCTAGAACTCCGGTCTTTTTATTTAACCGAGCGAAAGTGATTATTCGTTTGAAGTATAATCTATAATATGCTTTAAGGAGTGAAATGCATATTTACTACACTTCTCTGCTGTACACTCAAGGCAAAATAGATGTTAATGACAGAATGAGACAAGATATGATTCATGTACATTATAGGCTACTTCTAACTGGAACTGACTGAATGGCGTTTTGTTAAGGCGAACGTAATATGGCCAGAAAAAAAATAAAAAATAAATAAAGGCTTGGCTAACAATAAGCGACTTGTTATTAAATAATGCATTCGCATCTGTCAGATTACTTCGTGTTTTTCTGCCCGACGATATCAAGAGCAGTTCCCGATCGTCATGTATTATGTATTACCTCCGCCGCGAGGGTGCGCGCTTGAGTGGATGTGAGGAGAATGCATCCCTCTGCGTCTGAGAGCTGGTGTGCATCTGTATGACAAATTGCTGACTCTTTTAGGGGTAGAGATAATCAATGATAATAGTAGTGTTTTAAATTTTTATGACATCCCACTTAAGCCTTCTGGACGATTTGCAAGTGATGCACATATGTGCAAATTGGGAAATATCTATCATGGTCATGATTTTAAGTGATGTGGTCTTTATATGATCAATGTAAATAAATAGCTTGGGGTTCTTGGGCAATAATTGTTTTAGTAGCCAAATACAGCAATAATAGCAACAGGGTTTGGAATTTCTGTAAATTAAACAGCAGCAATTTAATGCCAAGATTTATGGTTGGAGGTAAGAAGGACATCTGGTAATCGATGTGACGACGGACGCCTCTGCACGCATGCACCGGCTGTCTTCAGCTCATTGCAATTCCATGTGCTCAACTGCAGGGAAATGCAGCGAGTGGTTATTTATCGCTGGTGTGTGAACTTGAAACAGATCTACCCCCACTGGCAATTCAACTGGCACTTCTACACCAACACAAATATTATCTGGTAGCAAATGCAAATACAGACATATTGGCATGAGTATAGAAGGAAAATGCAGATCTGGCGATTTCATCTTGATGATTAGAACAGTAATATGTCATGCAGGAAGACAGACAGGTCTGGTTCATCAGCTAATTCTGGCATTAATTAACTTAAAGCATCATGGTCATATCAAACAATGGCTCTTGTGTGCATGGGGCATTAATTCCCTGTGGTGTCGTGAACTGGCTGTCCAGGCACAAATGGATCACAATTTTTACACTACAGTTTTACACTTCTTTGCTTCTTTTATTTACACACACACACACACACACACACACACATACATACATACATACATACATATATAATTATTTTACTCCTTCTGCTCTAAGAAGTGAAACAAAGAGAGAGACAGAATTAGAATTAAGATTAGTTTACCAGCCTAATTATGACTCGAAAGAAAACAAGCTGTTGTGAGCTAGTACAACCTGCAGATGTGTTCATATGCCACTGGCAAATACAGTTTAGAGACAGTAGAGAGAGTATCAGCTCGCATTAGAAGAGGAGGGGAACAACCATATGGAAACGGGAAAAAATAAAAGTTGAATTTATGAAGGTGGGCATGAAAAGAAAAAAGGCTGTAGACAGGTAAATATAAAGATTTTTTTTTTCTTTGAGTGACATCACAGTTATAGTTTGATGCTTTTACAGGTTGGGATGGTTTTAAAGTGTAGCCCTAGATCTGCCAGTGCAAGGTAAACAGCACCCTTTGAGCAGGAGACAAGATGGATAGCTGTGCTCGGCCCCTTGCTAGAAGAGCATGAATCAGACCTTAATGGATGCGATATGGGTGAATTGAGTTTCAGAGCTCAGGCTGAGACCAGGGATGGGGAGCAGGGGCCATGGAGGGGAGGGTGGCGGAGGTGATGTGCTCAGGGATGACGAGGGGTTGTCCGTCGAACGTGATGAAGTCCTCCCGGGCCTGACGTGCACTGCATCCATTCCCCACAAGGGACGCCGGCTGCTGGCACCGTCTCCCCCAACTTAAACAAAGACGCAATCTCTCACTGTCAAGACGAGACCCAGAAGAGATAGAAAAGAACACAGAGGGAAAAGACAGAGCGGGCGGCTCGCTGTAATCACAGCTCGCCAACCTTTCTTGGGGCAGAGAAGGGAGGAATTATTTCGGCGGTGACCCGCAAGTGAAGTTAATTCAAAGAGCGGCTGTTTGTGCAACAAGAGAGCCCCTGTTGGCTCTCACCCCCCTCCCAAAGCAGTGCCACCCAGTACGACTCTCAGAGCTCCTCACTGGAGGCTGGAAGAGCAGGTGGAGTGGCCTGGGGAATGAGGCAGAGGCAGTAAACAACACCATTAGAGGCAGTCTAGGCAGCTTGGCCAATTAGTAAGGATCACCTAAGAGACGGGTTGGGGGGCTGAGTCTGTTTGTCTGCATCCATCCATCCATCTGTCCTCCATCAGCTAATGCACCACGTGGGCGCCTTTGTTGGTGTGTCATCCTCTGACAAGCAGTCCTTTTTGTGGGTCACAGCAAAAATGGGTCACTCTCTGTCTCTTTGTCTACAAAGTCTGGCAGACCTGTCCTTACAGCACTCTTCTCCTCATCGTCAAGTGTTTTGTTTGTAAAGTTTCCATCAGCATCGGTAATTCCAAATGACTTTGTTCTAATTTCAGAAGCAGGGTTTGACTGTTTTGCACCCATCTCAAACCTTTTCTAGGACTACTACTGTAAGCATTGTGGTCCGAACCCATGAGACCTGGTTGTCCTGACAATCGCAGCAAAACTTTAAACCTACTGTTTTTTCCCCATGTTCTATCAATAGCTTTAATGCTAAAAGGTTGAGAAATAGAATCTGAGATGTGGTGAACTTCTCAATGCTCACTGGCAGCTGGAGGGCAGACGACTAACCCACAGAAACACATCACAGTCAGTAGAACTGGAACACGTCTGAGCAGGGTCATGTAAGCCCCAGAGACTAGCTGAAGGCAACAGCTATCTGAGGCGAAGGCGGTGCAAACATTGAGCTCGGTCTGTCCCAGAGAAGCCCAGTTTGACAAGATAATGAATCGCACTGCTTGCATATTCTGTGCTGTGAGTTTTTGCATTTCACAGCCCAGTAACTTTTTGAAACAAAGGGCTGGATAGTTGGGTCAGTGGATGGGGGCTGGGAAAGAGGTGGTGTATCTACATAATACCATTAAAAATGCATTTCCATTGAGCTGGGCTACGTCAATGCTCCTGTGGAGGTTCCACACCGATCCCGAAGGAGCCCACCATCTTCACAAACTTACCCCTATGCTTGCCCCTATGCTTTCTTGCTAATTTTCCCCTGCAGTCTATGGTGCAGACAATTGGCCATCCATCCCTTTATCGCATTCCTTCATTGTCCACATTGAGCTCGCTCCAGCAGAAGGCATTCAAGCTTTCTCTGGGCAGAGAACACTGAAATGTGCATTATGTAATACCCTGAGGAACACAGCTGCTTTCTCACAGTATATCTTCTGACAGCACAGAGGATTCTCAAGCCCCTTTTCAGGTCTCTTTCTGCAATTGGTAAAGCTCCAGGACACCAAAGTAATGGGCAAACACATTACCTTGTTGACGGCACCCAAGAAAACTCCCCTGAAGTTGTGGAGTGAGTGGTAATATTGGGATGTCTTCAGAGACCAAGATACTGTACTAAGCTCCTCCTTATCTCCTGGGAGACTTGCAGGTCTAGGCAAAGAAGGTTCCTTGTACTCCCTCAAAGCTTTGTGCTTTCTGCAACAACCTAAATTTTGTCAGTGGTGATGTTCTCACTTGCTGACCTTACTCTGAGGGAACCGCCTTGGCATTCAATCTCAAACCTGTTCGACCGGCCCTACTTTGAAGTGTTAACAGGTCTATCAGTATATGCTGATGCTCAGGCATTTGTTGAAATATAAGGAGTCCCATGTCAAGATAAATAAGCTGTTACAAACTTATCTTAAGCAGATATGCAGTGCATCTATGGAGGCTTGACTACTTTGACACCTCCCTTCCCAATCCTACAGCTTTGACCTCAGTGGCCCCTGCTGAACCAGTCAACAGGCTCCATTTGTCACTATGTTGGCGGTACATACTTTTGACCCACAATGGAAATTACCTGTCACTCTTTATGATCCTATTACCGATTTGAACTTTTTAGAACTTAATTGATCTTGTCAGCTGTTTGGTTTCCACTGGATTATCGACTGTCCCATATAATAGCAGGGATCAGCAAGCAGACAGACACTCATAAGTCACCACTCTGTTATCAGTGTGACATCATAAACCAGCCCATTGTTCTGGGCATTTCCTGTATGCTGCCCCTGCCAGTGACTAGACAGGTCAAGCGCTGTCTGGGTTTAGTATACACTTTGAATCACTGTCAAGTCATCGTCTGAGATTACAAAAGAGCTGTCTATTTTTCTTCTTCCCGCCTACCTATATCTCTCTTGTGATTTAGATTTTGTGATGTGCAGTCGTTGGGAGTAAGTGCATTTACATGCACTTTGAACATTTTGTTTCAGTCGGACTAAAGCAATAATTTGTCTTTTTAAAAATGTTATGTCAATGTTTAGTCACTAAAGTTAGATATAAATCATATTAGCATATTAGATTTTTGCAAAGTTGGACTAACAGACCTGGTTAATGTGATTATATCTCAGTTTCGTTACAGCATGTATACCTATTAATCTACTACAATTTGCCTTAGCTTTGTGCAGTTGCTCCAAAGTGTCAACGTGTATTTTATCCTTTAAATAGTTGTGTCATGTATACTTGGACCGACTCATAAAGCCAGATACACGACTACTACCTGAATACAAAAACAAAAACACTGTAGCTCAAATACAACTGTGTATATAAATATTCTTAGTAACTACAGCAAAAGCGGAGCCCCAGACACAGCAGATCACTCAGCCCCCAGACAGCTGACAGTAATTAGGCAGTAGTGAGGGTGCAGCAGGGTCTTTCATGTATAGGGCTGAACCAGGTCTCACATTGATGTGGGGACCTTTCAGTCACATTCTCCTGTTACGTTTGAGTAAAGTTCATGCTAAGGCTTTAACACAGGCTGTTTCTGAAGCAGCACATCAATTTAATATTGAATTCCATCTCTTTGTTAAAATAAAGCTGTAACCACAAGCTTGCATGACAGGCCTGGGCAACCTAATAAACAACTAGCTGTGGAAATTATACAGAAAAAAAGCAGTACCTGAACTAACTATTATTCTGTGATTTTGAGTTACTACATTAAAGTGAAACGCCTTTACAAGATCATTAGCATTTGAAGCACAGCCCTAGCTCACCCTCATATACACTGTGCTGTTTACCAAATATCGTACACCATGAAATTTGGCAATTGCTCTATAATTTATTCTCAGCACTAGAGGTAGATCAAAGACGGCATCAAACTGGCAGTTGGTAGGTTTTTGAACAGTCAAACATAGGTTTGGTGAAATGAGAAACTGGGGGATAATTGGCATCTCCAGAGAACACAACCTACAACAAAGTCAATGGCTGAAAAAAAAAATAAAAATATATAATAATGTCATATGTTTAAAAAAAGTCCCTAAATATTAAAAGAAAAAAAAGTGATATTATGGGATGATTTTCCATTACAAAGACTTTAAAATGTCACAAGAGAAGAAACTGCGGTATTCTTTGCAAACACACCATGGTATAAAACAGAAGTGTATAGAAGATGTCACATGCAAAAACAGTCAGGAACATTAAACAGGTGAGGAAATGTGTGAAAACAAGGGTTCAAAAGTGATCACTATTATATATTAAGCTTGTGACTACATTTCAAGGAAGCACTGTAGTTTGAGCCAAATATATCACCTCAACAGCCAAAAAGTGCATTAATTATGAGATCATGAAAGTGAATGTTATGAGAAACACTGATTTGCTGAGAAATGTACTGATTATTTAAAGCTTATCTGTTTCCAGTAAGCACTGGAAGTGATCTCACTCTCGATCTGGCCACGCAAGCTTTGAGGTACTAATGGGCCATGCTTATTTCATTGAGGGTGTCTGTTGTTTGTCTAACAGTGTCTCACCTACAATACGTAGCTGTGGGCACAAGCAAATGTGTGGTTGCATATGCTGCCTAAGGAACTGCAGAAGATTCACAGCATGCAGTTGATTCACAGAATTCTATAGATACATTTCTACAGGAAACACTTGCATAGAACCAATTCTTTCTGTGGTAAGAGGTTGTGATTATTTGACCCAATGGTAGCACATGCTAAACTGAATATACCTACCCTCATCCACGCATTCAGTTTGCAGACAGGGGCTGATGTGCTAATTATCCCCACGCCTGTGAGTGATTGCTGATGGAGGTCTTTTATGTCAGGATCAAGAGCTTTTCAGGGGCAATGATTGAGGAGCTGTTGGATGGTAAGGATGGTGAGGGTCATTTGTCTGCCGTCTTCTCGAGAGCCTATCAGCCCATGGAGACGAGAAGCAGTGCTAGGATGGACAGAGAGAGAAAAAGACAGAGAAAGATGAGTGTTTGGAATGCATCTTTATGCATGAGGCCTGTCGTCCCCCTTGGTCTCGATGGAGAGGCAGTTTAGCCACTCAAGGATTTGATTAACAGGCTGAGAAGAACCAGCCATTTTTCCTCTAAGTGCACACACGCATACAAACTCCAAATAACAGCCTGATGATTTCTCTCACACCACCCTGAAAAAAACACAGCAGATTGGAAATCAATACTTCCTCATTGCAAATGGTACCTCAACGCTATTTGAGATTGCAGCACTCAGTATTCTGCAAATGTGAGAGTTACATAAACCAGAAGGGCATTTTATATGAATAATAAATATGGTATTTTGTGTATTCCTAACCAGCTATAAGTATCCCTGCAGAATGTCAAGGTAAAAATAAAGAAATGGAGAGAGGAAAGAGCTGGAGAGGAAGGCAGAGGAGGGAAATGAAGGATGTCTCTCATGTTTATTCAAGTGTTCTTGACGTGAGATGCAGTGCTGATGGTCCTGCACTCTTTCTATCCTCTTTTGGCCTTCTGGAAATTCCCTGCACTGACACTGTCCAGATGGAAATGCGCATACGGCAAATCCAAGACTGCTGTTAGCCTGTCTAATGTTCATAATGACAAATTCAAGCCACGTCACCTTGTTTGACATCACAGCACTAAAATGTACACAGCCCATTCTCATCACAGTTCTTTGTATCTAGATATCGTTCCATCAATAGGAAATTGTCATGTTTGCATGCAGATATTGTAGCAACACTACTGGCAAATCTGATTCAATGCATTTCCTCTAGAGGAATTTGGAGTCTTTTGTCTAGTGGAGATTTCAGATTGGATTTCAGAGTGGCAGGAAGTTCAGGTCTGAATCACACAACACCTGCTGTCAAGCTGCCAAATAAGAGTAGTGAGCTCATTGTTTGTTTTGGTGTTGGTGACATACAATGAATAAGGACAGGTCACAAGGATCATTCAGACACAAAGACCAACAACAAGTACTTTTCCACCAGGTATAAAATGCCTTTAGGGTATGTTTTGTGACCTTGAAACAACTTGAAGTAAAAATTTGTAAATGAATGAACATTGGCTGGGCTTGTTGATAATGAGCTGTTTGGATTAAAACTAAAGTGCAAAGGGACACAATTGGGTTTTTATTCATATAATTTTGATTAATACCAATAATCCTTTAGTAAAGATTAATCATACTGTTTAATAACCATACTTGCCAGCTGAAGCACATGTTTGGCCCTTTGCAGATCTGTGGGAGCAGCATCTAAAACAACACATACACAATAGTAACATGTAGACGTTTTGCAATACTGATATCTATTAATAAAATATTATGAATTTGGAACAATGTACTCCATGCTAAAACATATCATCTGTGTAGAAGATTTAATTATTGATATGATTCTTCACTAAATCCAGTTTTTCTGACTCAAAAGGAGCCTATACTCACTATTAGGGCAAACAGAATAATAATCAGTTTTTGCCTGCTTTCTTTCATGCACATAAACAAAACTGTTGTAGAC
This sequence comes from Spinibarbus caldwelli, assembly GCA_039654775.1. Classification (NCBI taxonomy): domain Eukaryota; kingdom Metazoa; phylum Chordata; class Actinopteri; order Cypriniformes; family Cyprinidae; genus Spinibarbus; species Spinibarbus caldwelli. The sequence goes on along the minus strand of CM077233.1, from coordinate 20,225,969 downwards.
CTATCAGCATGGCCGCTGTAAGATATGCAGAAGTCTTAAGTCTAAAAGACATCAGATATTGCAATCAGATATTTTAAATAAAACATGGAAAATATACATTTGAATAAGATACAGTTTACAGTTTGAGAACCTATCATACCCAGTTTGCCTTTTTAAATTGAACTGGACTATATTGTTTGTGTATTGTCAGGACTAAAAAAAATTACATATATATTCAAGATTCAATGAGGGTAAAGAAAATTCCATTAGCACAATAAAATTAAACAATAGCAGTCAATAGAAAGTTCCCACCATGATAGAAAAACAAACATCTGTGTGCATATGCTTATTTGCATATCGTCTCTCTCTGATGGCCACATGACCTGGTGTCACTCCAGCCTCCAGTTTGACTGTACTTGCTCATTTCCAGTAATTCATTCTTTTCCTCCTCTAGATCATTCTTTCTTGCTCTCTCACCCAGTTTGACTCTGTTCGCATTGACCTTTTAAAGCACAGCCAATGATTACCGTACAATTTGCATGATGTGGGCTGTTGCAGTGCAAAAAACAAAACAAGATCCTATGCGTATCTAGATACAACGTACGCCACAAAATAAAAGGCATATCATTACATACATGGAACAATCATCATATTATTTACTTGAGATGTTTTATGCAAAATAATGAATATTATTAAAATAGTAAAGCAGTAAAACTGCATCGTTGTGATGCTATCTATGCTATTTATGTTGAGAGGTGTGCAGGCAGGGTTGGTGTACATCACCCTCGCAGAGCCCTCCACCTAACTAACAGCTCTGCTCAGTAATTACATGGGGAGAAAATAAAAAGGGCAGATGCCCCCCTGGCACCGGGCACAGGACCAGTGTGTGTTCAAACTGGTGGTGTGGAAGAGCATACAAGCCCGACTATTTGCTCGCAGTGAGCAGAGCATCTTGACGCAAATACACTAGAGAGCTGAGTTTGACCACAGTTCAGAAAGCAGGACAGCCCCATCAAGCACAAACAGAGAATGTTTGTGATTCTTCTCCTAGAATGCGAGTTTCTAAATGCGTGTTACCACTTCCTCCCCATCCGCTGCCAATTCAGTGGAGGAAACCAAGCCCTTGTTTACCGACGGGATTCTCCACTATCACCGCACCACCCCCCCGCCCACAGGCCCTTCCCCATGCCCCGAAAATCACTCGCTCCACATGGACAACTGCTAATATCCTCTCCATTCATCAACCCAACAGCCATACTGTTACAGTTACGCTGGTCACAGCCCCTGGTGATGGTTGCTAAGCTGGTGCAAGTGCCATATTGTGTAAGCTTTATTTTAAGCCTTTTATTTTAGGCAGGCCAGACCCTCTGTAAATTGTGCCAGGTGCCATACTGTATACCTGATATAGCTCTGGCTAAGGATCTGCAGGCACTGCTGTCTCTCCTTGAGGCTGCTCCGAGCTGCTCTGCTGTGAGAGCCACCTGTTCACTATCGCTGGCACACTCCATTTTTCATCAGATAAAGCTGAATCCTATGGAAGCGGAGTAAAAACTAAAATGGGTAGCTGTGCGATAGTTAACAAGAAAAAGTTATGAGAAAAATTATGAGATGTAAAGTCAAAATTACGAAACATATTGAAAGAAATAGTATTGCGACATATAAAGACAAGTCAGAGAATGCTGAGTCGCAATTAGGAAATATACACTACCATTCAAAAACTGGGGTAAGCTTCTCTTTTCATTTTCTTTTTCTTTTCTTTTCCCCCCCTTTTTTTAATTAAGACTTCGATTCAGCAAGGATGCATTAATTTGATCAAAACTAATAGTAAATACTCAAAAACATTAAGCAACTGTTTTCAACATTGATGATAATGTTTCTTGAGCATCAAATCAGCATATAAGAATGATTTCTAAAGGATCTTGTGACACTAAAGACTGCAGTAATTCAGCTTTTTAAAACATAAAATATAAAGTAATTTTTTTGTTAGTTATTCAGGTTTAATATTTCACAATATTACTTTTTACTGCATTCAAATAAATGCAGCCTTGGTGAGCATAAAAGGCTAAAAAAAACTTTACTTTTGAAGTTTTGGACGGGCAGAAATGAGTTTCCATAGAATCCATATATTCTGTATTCATTAAATACTTAAATTTACTACATCAATGTCTTGCAAAATAACTAGATCAAAACATACAAATAATGTCAGGTGTTTAAATAAAAGTGTGTTAGTCTTAAAAAAAAGTTACAAAACGGCCCAACTGCTTTTATAATTGTATTAAAATCTTCCTCATCTTGAAAAGTGTGGTATGTTTTTAAGCAGCAGAAACTTTGCATCTCTTAATTTGGAGCTGCCCTACAAACACAATAACCTCCCCACCACGTCCACACTAAACTGCGCTTTCGTCCTGAAGGTTGTACAATGCGAGTCCCGCTGAGTGCTTTTGGGAAGGAGACAGAACAAACGTGCTGCTCTTAGTCCTTCCAGTTTGTTATGGCTCAGTTAAATAGGTCATGCGCTGAGGACCAGCGACCTTGTAGCATTTGTCCTGCTCACTGAGACATTCAGCCTTCTTTGTTTTGCGCAGAGACAGAGGGACCCACTTTCCACCATTTGCACCAGAGTCTTAATCATCTCATTATAATTTATACAAAAATGGCTGTAATATCCATTTTTGCTAGTGTTTTTTGGTGGTGTTACCGAGTTTTTTTAGCACCGTTTTCTCAAAGCACCTGGATCCTATGACAGCGCTCTCACCATCTGGTGTGAACGCAGTGAAACAGGAGTGCAAAAATGACAGCGATTTTGAGGTGTTTGCAGTCAAGAACGTAAAAAGTCTGCCTTCTCCAAAGGGGAGGCTGAGCCAGTGTACAGCTATGTGGGTCGGCTGCTATTTTAATCTGTAATGTTGCCGGGAATACCTGGGGGAACAGCCCGGCTCTGTTGGAATGGGGGCTTGTCTGTGTGCAAGTGCCAGTTTGCGTGTGTACGCATAGGTATGGCGGGTTAGAGCGTGCAGATCGGAAAGGTTGTTTAAAGATTTGCTTTAGTATGAGAGATGCCTACTGGGCACCTCTCGTACCCTCTTAGGTTCAGTGGAGCAGGCGGCGTATATGTGTGCTTTTAGGCATGGGCCACTGCACCAGGGCAAACCCAGCACAGACTAGCTGGCATTACGCTGGCACTCTCGCTCTTTCAGTACCCTCCCCCCTCAGGCGATCCTCAGACAGGCCAGCAGCTCAATTCTACATTTTGAGTGCCTGTGACTCATCTCGTGCGCTACAATATTCAGGATGAGATCACCCACTTTGTCAAATGCAAAGTGTTAAATGCGCTCAACTGCTCTGTAGATTCCAGTAAAATGATGAGGTAATGCCTGAGATCCATCTCAGAGTTTCTACCTCATCCTAGCAACGATGCTGTCATTGCGTTCGTGACCTTGTGATAATCAGCAAAGGGTTGGGGTATTTTGGCAAGGTGTTGCCGGAGCTCCCGTACGGGGCTCCCCGCGGTGCAGACAGGTGTGACGGCAGCAGGGGCACCTGCCGTTCAGCCGTCCCACCCCGTCTGCGAGCCCGGTGGCTTCAAAAACCCCAACTCCTGGGTGAGCGTGCCAGTCCCGGAGAGGTGCGACTCCGAATGCCCACATACTCCATGTGCACTTGGCAAAGGTCTCCCTCTCCGCAGTTTTTATTGTAGTCAGGAATTAATAGACTGCAAAGGCATTCATCAAGTCCCAGTTAGGTTTCCTTTTATGTCACTGTAGCAGTCTTGTCAGATGTTGGTAATTGGGTTCAAAGTGCCATCACAGTAAAAAGCTTTGTGGGAGTGAGTCAGAAGGGGCGGAACCTCGCCGTCTCAGGTGACCTCACTCTCGGCCCAGCTACTCCAGAGTGCAGGGAGGAGGGAGGAGGTGGGGGATGAGGTCATTCTTTTGCTGGGAGTGTGTGGGCTGGATTTGCGTAGGTGTCTTTGTGTGCGTGTCTGCATGCATGAACGATAGATGCTGGAAGTGATAAGGCTGGAGCTTTCTGAGCTTACTTTTTGTAACACTGATAAAACCAAAAAAAGTAAGAAAAAACTGAAATGCTAAACGAAAAGCTTAGGATTGATATCGGTCAGTAACATGTCCACAATAAAGAAAAGGAAAAATCTACTTCGGAACACATAGTATTCATTCAACACTTTGTATTCATGTTGGTTTCATATTTTTGGAAAACTTTTAGTTTTATACAATTTTAAAGAAAGTTAAAATTTTAAAATGTCGTGGTGTGGCCATTAAGTAAAAAGTGAAAGGAAAAAAAAAATCATAACACATTTTGGGGGAGTCACGCCACATGTTATTTTACAGCCTGAACTTATTGTCTTAAATTATCTGACAATTTATTTCATATTTAATTTGTTTATGTTTAACATATTTTTGTTTAAAAAAAGATCTAAATTAATTTTAATACAAAAATGATCAAAAAACTAAAAACGAGTGTCATACCATTAAGCCAATCAGCTTACAAAAAATATAAAAACAAGAAAACTAGTTTCAACCACACTGAGGGATTTCATCTAGACATTGTTTTACCATGGCAAAAAAATTCTCGCCGTCCCCTGCTTGTGGTTTGTTGTTTCATTCTTCACAAAAAAGCTTTTATGCATCAGTTCACGATCAAATGCTCCCTCCCACCTCGCTCCATTTATGGCTGACTGGCAGAGTGGCAGGGCTTTGTGTCTGTTGTTAGAGAGATGAGCTGGGCTGATAGCCACGTGGAGAAAACAGGACAGTCTGCGAGGATTGAGACGTCACAACGCAGTGGCGACTTGCCATTGCGTATTCAGAGCACGTGCTGGAGCGGTATCAGATCATAGGAGGTATCGGTGAAGCAGACATCTGATTCGAGGTGTCTATAATCAGTGCCAGCGTTTTAAAAGCTACACGAGGCTATTGTTTCATTGTAAATTCTCCCGTACGTGTCAGTAATGAGACATCTAGATGGAAAGGACAGTTTTGCTGCTAGCATGAAACAAAGTCGTTGTAGGCTCTCTGAGAGATTGCTTTTGCGATTTTTACTGCAGTCGTCAAAGCTCTAACTCTCCGCTCATGACAGACGACATCCTCATCACTCCGGCTTACATACTTCGGAAGCATCCAGCAAATAGCAATACTGTGATTTTGTAAACATCCCCTGAGATGGGCTTTCAAAGACAGGATTTATGTTTACCTTCCTGGTGCATGAAAGCGAGAGGAATAGAGACTAGAAAAGAGCAAAGGAGTTTGTTGTCCCATAAAATACCAGTTGTGCGAAGTCTGTGTAATTACCACACTGCAGGATAATTATAAAGAGGACAGATGCAGGGATGAAAAAGCCATTTACGTGCACTTAAGTGAGCGATGGCAATTAACTCGGATGCCTATCCCGACACTGAGAAATTGGGCTGGAAATCCTTGCAGCCAGTTATCACACAAACCAGAAACGACTGGTCTTCTCCTATCTCTTGGAGGTGAGCCTCGCGAACAGGCTCAAGCAAGTTGTTTAATTTTTTAAGCGGCTTTGCTAATCTGCATTCTTCATTTTGTTTTGGAGCCTTTCGTGCGTGAAAAATCCCCGCAGCACAAAGCCTGGTGGGGGCAGCTGCCGGGTTGGGAGGGGTCTTGAATTCCTGTTATCATAACTGCCTTTGTACATCACTGCGGCCTGATCCAGAGGCTAAGTTGGAGATTGGACAGGTTACCATATCCATTCCCCTCAGGGTAGCGTGCCCGCACTAGTCCGCACCGACTCCAGCCAGAAAATTTCTTCGTGCCGATCTTTTTATGTGTGCTTATCGGCAGGATTGCAGCCAGAGGATGGAGGCCCAGCGGGGCTTACGTAACTTCTCTCTGCTCCAGTCATAGCATCTGCAGAAAGGCATGGACCCCTGCATCCCATCTATGCAATTTCCTTTTCCATTTCCTTTCAGCTGGCTGGCCGAGCCGTCGTGCGTGCCACTCGCATGGGACGGGAAGCTCAGATAGATGTAGTGTTTCCTTTCCACTAGGGCTCCTTGTCAATGCTGTGGCACTCTCCCTGCAGCTCACATCCTGTAGTTTATTACAAAGAATCACCCAGGGTTATATATAGCATGAGGATACACTGACAACCAAACATGGTGAAGCATGTGGGTTTAACATCATGATGCACCTAAACAAAAATGCTTGGCCGAAAACGAAAATTCTGGACACACTGTCGAAACTAAAAAAACGGAAATGACTAAAATAAAGTAAATTGTTTGTAAAACAAAATTATAGCAAGTAATTATAATATAAGCATATTTGAATGAATGAGAAATAGCAGCTGAAAATTCAGCTTTGCCATCACAAGAAACTAATGACATTTTAAAATATATTTCTTCAGTTCTTTTAAACTGTTTTACTATATTTTTGGTCATATCAATGCAACCTTAATGAGCATAAGAGACATCTTTCAAAAACATTAATAAATTTTACTGACCCAATTGTACACAAATATATTCAACATGGGAGTCCTTATCATATATCCTTTTTATCATGTAAAAGATTGTTATTAAATGTTTGTCACAGTTTCTGATACTATTTTTTGTCAGAAAATTCATTTTACATTTATACAAGGGGTTTGCAATGCAGCCTGTTTTTGGCAGCACTGCTATTTTTTTCTTTTTCTTACTTACCAAAGACATTTATCAGTCCATTTATCAGTCCCCACCACTGACTCTGTGGTCAATGAATAAGACTGGCCTCTTCACTTCTCCCCTGCTGTTCCTTGTCTAGATGTGAATTTCCCATGGTTTTATGCCACACTGCAGAGCTTAGAAAGCAGGGAAGCCTGACTGATAGTCCCCACAGTGGGATAGGCGTAATGAGAGCACCTGCTGGGTCCCTGGCTGATGCCTCGTCCTGCAGAGAGAGACAGACAACGTAACACAGTGAACCCAAGGTCCTTGCAATCTGATGTCATATGGACTATTGCTTTGCGATGACATAACTGAGAATGAGAGAACACAACCCTTTCACACCAATGCCAGAGTCATCACTCCAGGGAAATTTTAATCTTCTCTCCATGTGGCTTCCCACTCGTAATGCACAGCATAGAAGTGCCGATGTGAGAGGTCGATCCGAAAGACAGATCTCTAACGTGAATCATTATACCACTCAAGTATGCTTAATGATTATAACAAACACATCGATCAAGACAAGAATATATGAATGCAATAAGAGCCTTAAATCCAAACAGCTTCCCTCAAGAAGTTTTATGTTTAATATGAGGTCAGTAGGAGCTCTAATTTTCAGGGGTTTGTGTGAAATATCATCAAGTTAATGGGCAGAATCATATAAAGTGCTTCAAATATGTTCCTGTGTTTGTCGCCACAACTAAGATAAGAGATTTTCTTGGTGAAATAAAGAGCCCTCTTTATGTCTCCTAGGGGTATAGACCTTTACCGGTGCCTGATAATGGGACTACAGCTGAAATTGACTCCCTTGGAGAACTTGGCATATTAGTCATGTCTGTTGCCTGTTACTGTATGGTATGTAACCGGAGATCTCTATACAATACCCAGAGGGCCATGCATCTTATGAAACAAAACGCCCTCCAACTCAGCCCCCTCTTCCAACTTGCTCCTTGACGGCCAGCTCTCTTTTGTTTCCTCTTGTTCTCTTTTGTCTCCATGTGTTGTATTCCCCCACCCATGTGGCATACTCTTTGCATTGTGTAATGAAGATTAGCTCCCCCCCCCCATCACTAGTATCCCTTACTTAGACTCCCCAATCTTATAACAAGCTGTTAACCCCATTTAAAAATGTCTCCTTTCAATCGGCTTGTGACGGGGAATAATCCAGCCTGAGCGATTTAATGAAAATCGCTGTACCCTGATTAGATTACCCCAGTGCCGCCAGCCAGTGGCCATTAGCCGACCCCGTACACAGATAAACAGCAGCCCCGCTCCACAAATCCAGTTAAAGGAAGACGGAGAGAGGTTTTCTGAGGCTCAGCTCGCCTCTTACCAGCCTGCAGTCTTACTGCCTTTGTCAGTGGGATTATCCCCCATTTGGCACATCTATGGTGAGGACTCATTCACGTCCTCCTGTACCCTCTCTATACCCATTATTGCGCTTGTCTCATTTCTCTGTCATTCTGCTGAGCGTGATCATCTATGGGATATCTGTAAGCAAGATTTATGTGATTTGTAAAGAGCATGCATTCATTGTTGTTTATTAGATGTTTATTATTCTGTTATTCATGCTCAATAATTTCCAAATCTATACTAGAAGAAAAATTAAAACATTACATGTGAATGATTATATCTCCCAACAGATTGTATGTGAATATTTTTATATGGATGGAAAAATAATTTTCTATGTAAAGTATAATTTGAATTAGAAATAGCTCTGCTGTCTAACGTGCAGTACAAAGGGAAAGCGCTCTTAAAGGAATAATTCACCCCAAAATGAAATTTTTTTTCATCATTTACTCACCCTCATGTCATTCCAAAACTGTATGTTTCTTTCTTCTGTTGAACACAAAAGAAGATATTCTGAAAAATTTTGAAGAACCAAACAGTTGTTGGTCCCCATTGACTTCCATAGTATGGAAGTCAATGGGGACCATCAACTGTTTGATTACAAGCATTCTTCAAAACATATGTTTATGTTTAACATAAGAAAGAAACTCAAACAGGTTTGGAATGACGTGAGGGTGAGTAAATGATGACAAAATTTCCATTTTGGGGTGAACTATACCTTTAAAGGGTTAAATATTTGCCATATTGCTAAAACTTAAAAATAAAAATCTAAAACTTAAAATAAGCAAAAAACTATTTTCAAAAAACAAAAGAATATCCAATATTGGCAAAAAAAGACTTTTGCCTAGTATATAATATATTACTTTCAAGATCAAAGATAGTAATGTAAATTTTACTGATATTTCCGACAACCATAGCAAGACATTTTTGTTCTAACTAAACATATTTTTATAGATTATTATTATAAATAAAAAAAAACAACAACCAAAAAGCAAGGACAAATAACCAGATCACAACATACACTAAGGTTATAGTTCAAAATTAATCCATAATCTTTAAAATACCAAGCTTGTCTAACCAAATCGTACTTTGTCATCTCACAGACTTCACATTGTAGCACACAGCACAACAGCAACTTCATCTGTGCGCCTCTCCCCCCTACAGATTCATCAGGTGTTCTTCACTGAGTTCACAAAGAGTTAATAGTGACTTTGTTCATTTGGGAACACGATCAAGGTCGCATTATGTCCTCTACAATCCTGTGCTGATGAAGTTATTGAGAGACGCCATAGTGCCTTTTCTTTTCCTTCACAGCTTCTTTGTCCCTTTTGTGACCTCTGTTACTGAAGTCTCACAATACTTTAAAAGCAAAAGCAATGTTTGTGTACACAGAAATAGCTCTCAGCAGCCCCATACAAGCACACCCAAAGGCTGATTGGCACCCAAGCCGCCTCTTCCATCTTTAAATGGAGGTATTCATTAGCTGCAGCTGCACCATGTCAGACTTAAAGTCTCCTTGTGTGGCTGGATGCAGATGGAGAAGTCGGCATACACTGTCTTTTCACTGTCAATCCTAAATTATTGAAAGTGTCCTATCAAGTAAAAGCTTTGATGGGACGAGGCACTGAAGTCTGGCATGCATGGATCTAGCCTAAAAGGATTGCAAAACAACTAAAGAAGTAGACAACAACAGTCAAATTATTGGCTGATCTGTTATTGGCCTGGCCTAGAATGCAGTATCATATGCAATATTTTAGTTAGCTGGTGTTCAAAGAGAGTTTTCACTGGACAAGACTTGAATATACAATTTTATAAACATACAAGTCAATGCTAGCTTGCTGATCTTTTGTGCCAAGTGTGTCATAATTCTCACTTCTTTGCTTGTAGTAGCATCCATCTGTGAAGTAATCCTGCCTCTAAGGGTACAGTGCTCAGATAATGTTTGGTTGTTATCTTGCATGATTAGCATTGCTCTTTGTTTTGCATTACATGCATGCTCACTCAACGAATTGTGGAGAAATGGGCCATGTGTCTGTAGAGAATAGACTTAGTGATATTGCCAGTTGTTTTGATGGAGTGGACAGCAACGGGTGCATATTTCCTGTTCCTGACCTCACAAGTGTTCTTGTCATAATAAAGCTGTCTCAGTTATGTCATGAACCTGATCAGGGCCCTAATGTTCTGCTAAGAGCTGTCAACAGGGATAAATTCATCCACAACTAAAGCTAATGAATGCTTTTTTATCCCTGCACTCCCCCATTAGACAACGAATCTGCCAAATATTATTAGCTTGTATTTTCTCACCAAAGATATTTAGGTGACTGCAGCGACAATTCGTGATGACTAAAAACTTGCTATTCAGTGCAAAGAAATGTAACTAAATATTTGGCCAGCAGATATGTTCACAAGTTTCTGACACAGAGTCCAAGTCCAGTTTCAAGTGTTTTGTCTCGAGTCCAAGTTGATTCTCAACTTCAAGCATTACCACCTTGGGATTTTGGAGGTGGAGAAAATGATAAAATAAGATGTTTTTTGTTTTGTTTTTCTGATTGATATGAAGTTACAAAAGGACTTATAATGTTACAAAAATACATAAATTCTGAACTTTTGAACTTTCTGTTCATCACTCTGAAGGATCATGTGACACTGAAGAATGGAGTAATGGCTGCTGAAAATTCAGCTTTGCCATGAGAGGAAAAATTACATTTTAAAATGTATTAAAATATAAAATGTGTATTTTAAATTGTAAATAATATTGTACAATATCACTGTTGTACTATAGCGAGCACAAGAGACAACATTAAAAATATCTAACCAAACCCAAACTTTTGAATGCTAGTATATACGTGTATAGCACACATTATAGCATAACATAAAAGAAAAAAGAGCAACCTGTAAATAAATAATAAATAAGTAAATAATCCACCTGGTAATTGTTTCATGGTATAAATAATGCTTTTGTATTTTGTCTAAAATCCAGATCAGTATGATTTTTTTTTTTTTTTTTTAAATAAATTAATAGTTTACTCATAAGTCAGCAATTGGGAAAACTGTAACTGTATTTTAAGGTGTCCATGTTGCACGTTACATGTACTTACTATTATAATAACAAATATAATTTATAAATAATTACATTCAAGTAACCCTAAACTAATCCTAACCCTAACTGTTACGAAGTCGACGAGACGAGAGACGTGCGGATCCATGTGCAAGGCTTTTATTTAAAACGGCGTGGTCAGGAAACAAGCAGGGGTCAAACAATGGCAAACAGGTATATCACAGGCAAGCCAAAGAGTCATCCAAAATGGGCATGAGTCAGTCGACAGCGAACAATAGCCAAAGGGGCTTGGCAAAAGAGGTAATCCGAAAACGTGAGCAATAATCCAGGCAAGGCGCAAACAGAGTCCGAAACGACAAGGCAAGGGTTAATCCAGGAAACACGGGCAGGAATCAAAACACGAGGAAACAGGCAAGGCAAGACTATGATAACTAAGTGGGCTCCATAGAGTAGCTATCGCTAGGAGAGAGATAAGTGTGTACAACACACGGCCCTGACAGAGAGGAAGTCCAAGGCTTATAAAGCATGTCTGATGGGATCAGCTGTGTAATCAGTGCAATGTGTGATTGGTGGCAGCTGTGATCAGTGCAGTGGATGATGGGAAATGCAGTCCGGGGGTGACTTGCAACAGTTAGTGTGGTGCAAGAGTCAGTATGATGGACGGGTGACCTCTGGTGGAGAGTGAACGGAAGGGCAGGAACAGGATTCGTAACATAAACCATACAGTAAGTATATGTAGTTAATTAGTATTATTTAGTACTTAAATGCATAATTACACTGTAACAAGGATACCTTAAAATAAAGTGTAACCGGGAAAACACTTACGATTAGTTAACTTGTATCAAAATAAATATATATGTGTATATATATATATATATATATATACACGTTCAGTGCTTCACCAGACTCTGGTCTCACCGTTCTGGCCCTCACTTGATAATGCAAACAGGAAAATGTGTCTTTCTGATACAGGCAGTGCTCACAATAACGTCCCAAACCAGTGTCCTGCTGTCTTTTCAAATTTCAAAACCCAACAATGTGGCTGCTATGGAAACAGCTGCCAAGCCTGTTGTGCTCATCTCTGGCCGAGTTCCTGTCTGTCTGTTTCCTCTCATTTCCCAGAGGAGCTGGTTTGTGTTTACCAGCCAAAGAGAGACACAGGAGCAGGAACAGCACTGGAGAGGCCCTCTCTCACACAAGGTGCAGCTGCAAAAGCAAGAAGGAAGACTAGGAAGGAAAATGGAGGGCAGGGAAAGGATGAGGATTTCAAAACAAATTTGAAAATCGCATTACACGGTCAACATGTAATTAGCTTTGTGTGCGAGTGTAAATATTGACCCACAGTAATGAGTACATGGAGTTTACACTAATCTGAAACCCAAAGCCAAGCTTAGCCTTTTTAGAGAGTGCTCTGTACGACCATTATGTATTTGCATGGTGCTTTTTATGGTTTTCGAGAAGAGGGACAGTGCAAGCACTTATAGAAGCAATCTTACGACAAGTATCTGATTTCTCAGTGGAGTCACGTAATATTGTTTCTGAACAGATGTGAACATGCTGAGACGAGGGGGGAAAAAATGACTCAACAGGAGCGACGAACAGAAGCCACATCAGGAAAACAGCTCCAGACATTACCTTCATCAATATATAATAATCCAAGATTGGAAACATGATAGATATGAGCCAGGCAGATGAACAGAGCATTAAGTAGCACAGATACCACATGTTTTGTTCTGGGTCAAAGAACTGTAATGAGAGGTAAAACAATAATCTCGATACACACGGTTCCAGACGACAGTATTAGTACAAGCGTGTTTGACTTCCTAAAATATGACTTTGTCCTGGCTGCTCCTGTCAAATTTGTTGTGTGTAAAATAATGGCGGATACAAAATATTCTGGGCACTGGGACCGGGCCAGTGATTCAATTACTCTAAGTACACATTTGAGCAAGGTTAAGTCCGGTACACAGATATTCAAGACATAATGATTATTAGGCGATAGCAGTCATTACATAACCGAGCACTCAGACACGCACTCGTTCACAGGTTTGGCAGGCAGACAGGCCACTAGACATAAAGAAAAAAAACTTGTGCATCTCTCTACAACAGAGAACCCAGCAGCGAATGCATATACACTCTTTAAATAAGTGGGAGATGTCTTTAAAGGTCAGTCAAAATGTATAAATAGAGCAAGTGAGCATGTTATTAATTGTTCAGTATTGACAAATACATATAAATTATAAAAAAAAAAAAATAAAAAAAAACAATCGATATGACATGATGCACTGATAAATCATGCATCCTTATGTTCTGACAACGTCTGCTAGTAATCGGTGACAGACGCCTTATGTCTGGAAGCAACAGAATCCCAGAAAATTGAATGCACGTTTAAGCATTTGTTCAGTAAATATGTACACAGCATAGTTTATGTGCATGTCCTCTCACAAAATACACAAGATATCTACCTCAATGAGGGTATATGAGTATTTATATATTTATCTTGGTGGTTGCATGCAGAATTTTTATAAACATTCGTGGATGGAGACCCGGCTTCTGAAGCCAGGTTTTACTTGGCATAACTACAGCATTGAAATGTTCTCTGTAAGATATAATTTCCAATTAGAATGTATAATTTGAGATGCCGTAATGAAGAACTACACTGCTGTTATATAAAAAGCACTTGTTTGTAATCAAGTTGTGTTGTTTCTAAAAGCACGACCCTGTATAGTGCAGAGGTGGTTTTGAACAACTTGATGACAAGCCTGTGAAGATACATTTGCAGCGTAAGCCTACCGAATCTGGCTTTTTGTTTGTGCAGAAAGGCTCCCTGACAAGCCATGCAAGTTACATTTGCAGATGTACACAAGGGATTTAAATATCATCTGGTTCCCAGGCAACCACAACAATAATGAAACCTATATGTAAATGCAGGACGCAAAACCAAGTCATTTTCTCCAGAGAAATCTGGGGCAGAGGTTCTTCCGCTAAAGAGCTGCTCAGTAAATCTGGCCCTAAAAACGTTCAGGCAGTCGGGTTGCCAGAGCCTCGGGCTTATTTGCAATGGCCCATTCGTCACCGAGTGTCCAGTTTTGCCAACTCGCTAATAGGAGACCATCCTCGGTGAGTAATTGGCCCTTTTTTCAGAATTTTAGTGTAGCTCTGTAGACGTACATTTTAATTTTGCCATGGCAAGAGCTGCATTATTTTCTCTTGGGGCTTTGGTGTCTCTTTTGGCAGAGGCAGGATATTAGAGATCTCTAAAATGGATAATTCTTAACATGTTACCAGCGTTCCCCTGATGACAGATAGTCAGCTCCAATGCACATAACCCATCTCAGCCTACTCTTCAGCTATGAAGCAGAAGCAGCAGTGGAGAAATCGGTGGCAGGTGGTCATTAGCACGTCACTGAAGAATGACAAATGATTTAGCCATGGTGTTCAAACATCATACTTTTCACTAAAATTACACAATTTTCAAGATCGTTCTCTGCTGCTCAAACACATGGATAAGCTGAAAGCATCTGATCTTAAATGCATAAATACATGCTCAAACTGCACAATATTCTCAGCCTTCTATAAGTAAAACATTTTCCATGAATCCTCCATCTTACATCTTTCTCCTCAGCAAACAAATGCTGCACATCGGAAGACAGGGACCCTGACTTGACAAACGACCTGCGACGAGCCTCCATCCACTGCAACAGTGGCCAAGGGCCAAGGGAAACGGGATTAAATTATCCACCCAAATTAAAAGAGCATATCTGTCTTGTCCCCGCTAACAGCTGTTAGCATTTATCTCCCACATGTGTCCATGCCATTCATTCATTTTATAATTGTGTTTATCAGACTGACAAGGCCGAAGTGGGGCAGAGGGGACCAAGGAGTGGCGCCCGAGCGCTAATTGCCTCACCGTGCTCGAGACCGTCTGTGTGTGCATGTGTGTGTTCAGAGGAGCCCACAGTTTTGGCAAAAAAGGGGGAGGTGGAAGTGTAAGAGGGAGTAGGGAGGGATGACACAGGTGCAGAAACAGAGAAAAAGAAGGGCTATTACACAGCGGGAGAGTCTGCAAAAAGTCACTCCATCACAGACCGCTGATTAAAATTTCATAGGAGGGGGCCAAAGGGCGAGTCTGCTGTAGGTACTAGAAAAACAGTAGAAGTGGATGGAGGCCAGTGGAAATAGTTGGATTTCCTTTATTTGTGTAGGGTTATGGGTCAATGACGTATAAGTGTCCGCAATAAAACACTGGGGGAAAAAAAATAGTTTCTTAGAAATGTACTGTTTGTATTCATATGGTTGTCTTTTCAAGAAAAGTTTCAGTTAAATTTTTCGAAGAAAGCCATGTTGACAAAGTAAAAGTGAAAACATATTTTTCTTATACTTGGAATACGCGTGCATGTACAAATTGTAATTATTTTACAATAATTCAGAGATTTTTATTTATTTATTTATTTATTTATTATTATTTTTTTAAGTTTATGGCTTCACACCATTTTACAAACTGGGTAACAGTGCCTCATAAAAAGTCACATTTAAAATAAAAAATAACACTCATAATAAAAAGTCTATTCATAATTCATTACATGAATGAATTGTATTTTTAAATTAATAGATAGGAAACAAAAAACAGGGTCACTTCTTCGACCCCGTATCCCAATGTTTTCTGTCTTTGTACTTATTGGCGAGTAGCACACGAATGCATTTCCGCAGGCGTCAGGTGCTATTGCTAGACACACGGATTGTTTGTTGTCCAAATGTTGCAGTTTAGTGAGAGTGACGGGTTGTGGGAAGGCTAGGGCTACAATTTCAGATGCAATCGTGTCTCGGTAGACTCCTAACAAGTTGCTGACATCTCTTTTGTAAAAGTGAGGTTGCAATGGAAGCGGCCGTTTACTGACTGCGCTGGCTTTGATGGAGAGAATCATGAGCGAGATCAAAAGGAGGTGCGGTAGCCGCTCAGGAACATACCACACTGATGTTTACTTTTCACATAAGAGCTCTTCTATTGGTTATTAACTGCTTTACTGAGGCTCTTTTTCATGCTTTTGTTGGGCCTTTTGTTAGGAGGTCTGCTTGTAAGAGATTGTAGTTCATTGGTTTTATGGCCACTTATCAATTGGCCATCCGCAACACACACACACACACCGAGGTCCGCAGTAAATCACAAACTGTGCACAGCCCCATGCTGTAACTGTATTGTCTAAATGTCAGGAGTCCCAGAGCGGGGGTGCAGAGGGATGGGATGATGACAGTAGATGAAGTGAAGAGATTCAAGTTTCACTCCAGTGTGTGTGTGTTTGACAGCTGTTTTCTTCCATACTCACTTCCCCCTCCCTGGACCCCTGTCAGCCTCCCCACCATTACTCACCCCAACACTCCAACACCAGGAGAGCAGTGACAGCTCCCCTCCCTGAGCGCAGCCAGCGAGGTGCAAGAACCAAACAGAGAGAGCGGTTGAAAAGGCGAGCGAGATCCGTGAAATCCTATCCATGACAGTGAGGGCCTCAGATGACTCTGATGTCCACCCTGCTGTGATGATGGTTTATATGTCATCGGGACAGATAGGATATGCCTCCGTCTGCAAATTTGCAGGCAGCTCGGTATCTCTCTCGTTGCATGGATAGACGGATCCTAGAGGGAGGTCCTTATGGGCTATAGAGTTTCGAATCACTTCTTGAGGTTGATGGCGAGTTCATGTCACTTGGCACAAGTCGTCTCCGAGGGTTCCCGGGTAATTGTTGTGTCATTACGGAGGTAATCGTGCAGGAACCATGGCGGATCCCTAAAAAATAATTGAAATAATTTAGATAAATGAATGTGTGCAAACAGGCCAAAAGCCCTTCAATACACGAAGGACGCATATTCAGTCATACAAGGGGATGTTAGGGTCGTAAAAGAGTTAATGGCCATGGTGGAATCACAGCACCCTGGGAAATTATGAACGCTGCAGGGTACAGAATGATGGCATATTATAGACAGATTTCATCGCCAGATCATTGACAATGCCTGTGCTGTACTGAACAAAACATTACCAGAGCTTGACATACAGCATACATGTGACATACAATCTTTAACATACATCAAAGAACCGTTTTCTTGGGTTCCTTTTGACCATGTATGGTTCTTGTGCTGACTAGGGTTACAAAAAAGTTACTGATGTTACATTATGTCATTCTGGTCAGCATATTGGTGGAAAAAGAAGAAAACTGATGCTCTCTTGAGTTCTTTGAAGCATCAGTATGTGGATAGAACGTATTACGGCTCAACTAGCCTATGTTGGTTTGCTGCTGTTAGCTTGGCCAGCATATTTGCTGGTTTTAAAGGGACACTTTTCAGTTGGTCAGCCTAGAAGACCAGCTTGGTCACCAACTAGTGCAGGCTGGGAACACGCTTGCTGGTTGAATTTTTTTTTTTTTTTTTTTTCAGGGATGAAATATAAAAAGGTTCTTCTATTGCATTAGACTGTAAAAAAAACATTTTTTGGAATGTTTGGCTTCCTACGGTCCTAAAAAATGTTAAATAAATATATAAATACGGCACTTTTAACTCAAGTGTTGTTATTAGTCACTACATCTTACACACATACAAGCACACAGACGCACACATACACACTTAGGCTTCCCATCAGCAAATTAACTGAATAAAGAGCCTCTCTTTGCTGGGTCGTTTGAGTGGCTAATTAGTCATCAGCGCATGCTGTGTAGGGAGAGAGAGAGAGAGAGACACAGTGAGAAAGAGAGAGAGAGAGGAGCGCAGGAGAGATCGGTTTTGCATCAAGAGGTAGAACTTCAAACGACATCTGATGAAAGCCAAAATGCTTAATTAAAATCTATTTGTATGAGCGAAAAATCATCATAATTTCAACCCAAAAATAGAGAGGGTGTGAAAAAAAAGCTGTTTTGTTAGATGCGGGTGGAGATATAAACACATTAGTTTAGATAATGTGCCGACTTTATTATCCAAGCAGGGAGCGGAGACAGCGAGAGGAACTGACTCTGAGATTGGCGATAATTTCCCCTTTGTGTCTAACTTCGACTGCATCCACATTTGCTAATAACAGTTTTGCGATTCTCCCCCTCACCTCTCTCTGCCCGCTCTTTGTCTGACATTGCCTCGCTGCCTGTGAACCCCCTGGCACTGCATTTATAATAGATGGAGCTCAGTGCGTACAATATAAGTAGGGTATGAAGGGGCTTTCTACACTAGCAGCCAGTCCAGAAGAGTTGATTCACCTCATCTACATTTCCTTTTTTTTTTTTTTTTTTTTTATATTGTTGCACAGATGTGTGTGAAAATATAGTGTGCTTATGCCAAGTTCTTTCAACCCTCTGTCATCTCTCAACGGCATGTTGCTGTAAGCTGCATGACATAGAGAATTTATGCTCTGTGCTTATCAATGCAGGTTGGGTACGTCCTCAGAGCATCTATTATAGTAATAAGGCCTACAAAATGCACAAGAATGGAATAATTCCAGAGGAGCATGATCTCTCTCGGTTGCTAAAATTCCTGCTCGCTAAAACATGGCTAAAAAAGCTTCAGTGTATGGATAATTCATGCACTTTCCAGGTAGTGCTCAGAATCATAAATGAACGCAGAGCTCACAGGGAGAGCTGTGTTTTTGTAGCTGCTGCAGTGGACTGCATTTCAGTTATTTTAGTCTTTGTTGAAGGCTCTGCTGTATTGCATAAGTCAAATTGTAGCTATAGTATTAGTGCTGTTCTTTTGGTGTCACCAATGAGGTCAGAGAAAGTGCACAGGAACCATTTGGCTTCAGGTTAATTGAATGGTCAATATTTCACTGCAGCAGTAGCTGGGATTGCATTGCATTGGAATTCATCTGATACTGTTTCTAACACTTCTGCATTAGGTTTTAAACAGCAACCTCTAAACAAAAGCCCTATATGCACAGGAATTTTCAAACTTTTTGATGCCAAGGACCCCAGATATGATTCTATTGAGAGGAATTCCCTAAAATATAAAACGAATAGGTTACATATATATTATATATGTAGATTTGTTTTTCTTACTGTTAATTCTCTTCTAGTAATGTAAACAAATTTGCTAAAATTGTTAAACATTTCATTAATTTCTTGAGTTTACATGAAAAGAAAAATGCTTTTTTTTTTTTTTTTTTTTTTTTGTCAAAAAAATTTTTTAGACCCCCTAGTGGCCCCCAGACCCCAGTTTAAAAACCTCATGCAAATGCATATTTCAATTCAGTAAAATAGAATAAAAAGTGCAGCTTATCAGCAGACAACAGATGCTAGGCAAAATCTTCTTTTTGCACGATTTATTTAGGTCTGACTTAAAGGAGATGACAGAATAAGTTAAGATAGGGCATGTACAGCGACTGTAATTTACAGTTGACATGAAGTAACGAGTTGGAAGGTTTACTCTACTGCAGTTTGACTGCTAAAGTGCTTTTACCGCAACACAGTGAACAGAAGTCTCTAATATCCAAACTGGTCACTGTGACTGGGGAACAATAATGTTAAACCACTGAAAAAGAAACTGCTGAGTGAGCAGTCAGTGAGCCATGATAGCAGTGTCTTTCTCTTCCGTCCTCCCTCTGTCTGCCAAAGTACTCAGAAGAAAAACCAGGGTGAGGGGAAAGGTATCTTAAGTAATAAGACAGTCATTTCTCGCTCAATATGCACTGTACGAAATGCGCTATGCTACATGGATAAATACTGTTCCCTCAACCGCAGCAAGTGAAATAATTCCACGGATGTTCAGTTTCTCTCTCAGAAAATCTTGCCCCCCAGCTGCGCTCCGAAATTTTGCTGTCCAAAAGTCTCTATTTAGCAGATTTAGTCGTTTACACCTTCCATGGTGCGACCAACTGAACCAATCTCAACTGGAAATGTGTTGATGTGCCACGTATTTCATTGTAGCACGTTCAGCTGTAATCAACAGTGTTTTTCAGATGGTTAGCATTCCCTCTATAAACATCACTGGACTTAAAGAATATTCTGAGCCTTACCGTCTCATGTTTATGCATTTCTGTTTTTCCTGCAGACATGTCTGGAACTGGAGAGGTACCTACAGACAGAGCCCAAAAGGCTTTCAGAACTCTTCGACGAGGAGCTCGACTGCCTCCTAACGCCAGCCTTCATGAAGGGAGACAGCGACGAGGACCTGATGGACCCCCTGCTGCCCAGTTTATCCGATGAGCCCAGCCCACCACCTCTGCTCGTATCCCTTCCCAAAAACCTTCATGCCCCAGCCAACACCAAGAATACCGAGGCAGGGCTGAAAGAAGCCAGCGGAGGGGTTAATCCCGCCCAGCTAAACGCAGTCACGTCCCTCACGCCACCTTCCTCGCCGGAGTTGGGACGCCATCTTGTCAAGCCTACGCAGACTCTTACCGCCACAGCTGATGGCACGCTCACACTGAAATTGGTGGCCAAGAAAGTCGGTCTTGGGGCGGCAAAGCTTGTGGCGACGCATTCGCTACCTTCACCACCAAATCGTGGCGCACAGAGCGACGGAGAGGGAGGACTGGGAACGGTAGGCGGAGGGGACATTCCGGAGAATAAAAAGAGGGTCCATCGTTGCCAGTTTAATGGCTGTAGGAAGGTTTACACAAAAAGCTCCCACCTAAAGGCACACCAGAGGACACATACAGGTGATTAACTGCACCAATGACATATGCTTTTTAGCATCTTGTGTAGCATTTTTAGCTTTCCTGGAGAAAGGTTTCTGGTATACCAAGTCTAACTCTGCATGTAAGGAGATGAAGTTTCAGAGTTTGGAAAATCTTCTTTGCCAAGCCTCTGATACTACAGAAGGGTCGCAAGAGATCTTGTGAAGCTAACTCGATTTTTGCAGCACAACCCCACAGCAAGATAGCTGGTTTTCTTTCTCCTGCACCTTAATCTCAGACTAAAATGAACCCAGCTACACCATTCAAAACCTGCCAGTGCAGTCAGTAATTGCAAGATGATTGATAGACCGACTGAGCTAAATCTCGTTTCCCAGCTAATTCGGGCTTGCACGCTCCGGTGCCGTCGTTTCTGCCCTCTCGCTGAACCTGAGAGCGTGTTGCACTCTGCCGTGGCCCTGAAATCTACTGTGACAGTGGCCTCAATGCAGCGTATCTGGCCCCTGTGGCCAGCTGTTGACTCGGCAGGTTCCTGTGAGTGCTGGTGATGCTAATCACTTTTGGGCTGATTCTAGCGTATAGACGGCACTTTCGCTTTTGAAAATGAGAGGAAATAGGCCATAGCAAGAAAAAAAGGATTTAAGGGAAGGCTACATATTTTTGTTTAGGAGCACTCCTGACCCTGAAATTTGAATTAGAATGTTTCTAAATTCTTTAGAAATAAGACATACATAACTTTTTTTCCAAACTGAATATTTTAAGATAACCTTGAGAGGTGGTACTAGAAAGCAGACCTGACTGATACCCTTAACATCCGAACATCTATAGGACACTTAACAAATCAGTAGTTCACGAACGGACAAATATGAAAATGTGTATATCTGTGATTAGCACACTTCTTGTTTTATTGGAGATATCTATACACTGCAATTAACAAATCCTAATAAGGTGAAGGCTTTCATGAATATTAATTATGTTATGTAATAACATTATGTTAGAGACAGATGTTGTTAAACACACATTAATCAGCTGGCGAAATAACAAATCCAACAAAGCTAATGACTAGATTTGACTGGACGCTCCCAAAAGTTTACTTAAGAACACACTGCATGTCCAAAAGTTTTAAAATTTCACAATAAAATGTATTGTTTTCATAAACATCTAGACAGTGAGAAACAGATTGAGCAGAATTCTGAAATCTTGACATGTATGAAATCTTTTTAGAACTATTTTTAACTTGATGCTGTCTTTACAAAAAAGAATCCACAACTCTCATGCCAAAGAATGCTGAAAAAAATACAACCACGCTTTGTCGGATAGAAAACAAAAGCACACTGAAGCATATAAGGTTAGCTGCATCAGGGAGTTTTATTCTGATTGTTTTAATATACAAATACATTTGATCAGGTGTCAGAAGTTGCTCAAGTAATTTTTCACATTCGCACTTGATCATTTATGCTCATAAATATGTAGAGCAGCCGTGGAGCCTAATGACATGGTCCTACTTTGCTTCGTCAACAATGTTTGCTGAAGTTAATAGCACATCCCTGAATGGGATTTGGAGGGTAAAAGTGGGTTAGAATTAGAGAGCTCATTTTGAAATGCAACATGAGCCACTGGAGAAGACGAAATAAATGGATGATAATTGGGCAGTACCTCTGAAATCTAAACTTCGGAGACAATAATAGCTTTCCGCCACTCTGTCCAGAGGAAATGTAATTAACCGCACCGTACACACCTAGGACACTGCGAGGGAAGAAGCTTGCTGTTTTGGAGGGGGTTCGTTGCTAGGAGACTATATCAAAAGACTGTAATAGGTTGATTATTTGCAGCTGTAGATACCAATTGAAGCGCCAATATGCTAAATCAATCCCACCTTTCCCCTACCCTCTCTGGGTACAGTTGGGGTTGCCAGGCAACTACATCGTGCATATCTAAAGCGAGGAATAATTGGTTGGTATTGCGGAGTGTCCATAGGTTGCATACCGAATGGATGGCTCTTTCTCTCTCTCTTCTCTCCTTTAACACTCTCTCTACCTCTCTCGGTTGGTTGCTAGGCGACTCCATCATGCATCCATGACTCTCCAAGTTATAATTGGCCTGTGTTATGGTTGCCTTGGTTGCAGGTCCAAGCCTGCCTCGCTGCTGTCAGACGGCAAGAGAGGGAAGGAAATAAAGAGGGGGAGGAAGGGGGCTACGGCATAAGGAGGGAGCCAGCGTGAGGGGTCTTTGGCCAATTATTGTGAGTGTAGTGTGAAACGTTTGCCGTCTCACACCTGCGGCCCCGCCACTCTTCAAATGACACAGAGATGCTCTTCCTGCACACTTGTAGCAGTCACAGACACGAGGGCAGATGTGGCGATATTTTCTCCAACTGATTTTATAAATTGAAGGAGCTCAAGGACAGGCAAACATAATAAAATAAACCTCAAAGCACTTTGACCTGCTGTTTGTCTGTGCGGGTCTTGCCTGGCAGAGAAAGATGAGAGATGTCAAAGAAGGCCCGCTGCTTGTTTGCAGTATTCCCAGAGGTGAACCAATGGAAAAAAGGCCAAGTACATTGTATTATATTTAAAAATCCTCCTCTCTTTGTCATTGAAAATCAAGAAATATGTCTATGGGGGATGGAAAGAGGAACCAGTCAGACATCTTACTTGGAGTCGTTTTCCTAGTCGCCGCTGCCATGTCATTCTTTACTTTGTGTTGCATCATAAGAGACTTCCAGGACCGACCGAGCGATGTAGTGGTAAATCCGACGTTATGTCATCCTTTACCTCATCTTGCATCATAAAGCTAAAAAACGAGACGGGATAAATAGATGAACAGACTTTGATTTCATTACAGCAATATGTATGCTCATATCAACTGCATACATTTTTGGGATATGAAATGTTGCGAAAGCAAATACCTTCCACTTTCTCCGCATCTTATTGGATCATATTTTCCTCACAAAAAAAAGGAAAAGGAGACAGGAAAATAACAGCCTGTAATCATTTCCATTCCTCTCTATGATTTTCTCGGTCAGTATCCAGAGTCAGTCGTGGAGGTCCAGGCACTTCTTTGCTGAAAGACTAGCATAGAACAGCATGAGTTTCTATGCTGGTCCAGACTGGTTTAGACTGGTTAGGATGCTCTTAGATTGGTTGAGTAAGATCATTTGATTAATTATCAATAATCAAAAAAAAAAATAAAAATCTGGCTATCTGTATGCTCATCTATCCGTGTGTCCATATATCTGTCTAGCCATGCGTCAATCCACCCATCTATATGTCTGGACTGTCTATCCAAGGCACATAGAAACACATAGATACAAACACCATAGAAAAGAACCACTTGGAAAATCTAAGCAACCACCTAGTAATCCACGAACAACTGCTCATAATGCCCTAGCAACCTACCAGCTTTGTCTGACTGACTGTAATAAATCTAACAATCGTTTTAAACTTTCGGACAATGCTTTGACAAGCCAACATCATGTCTTGAAAAACTTAACCTAAACCTAACTAAAGGATTAAAATGAGCCTACATGCCTAATATCATGTTTTCAACTTGGTGGTCATCCTAGTTTAGAAGCATGGTCAGCATCAATTTAGTGAACAACTATTTCCAACTGGGTAACTTCAGATTTAATGGAGCATTACTCTAGTTAGGAAGATTGGTGCACACATTGTTTGCTGGAGAAGCTGGCAGCTCTTGCGCTGTGAATATGGCATTGTTTCCCATTAAGCGTCATTAAGACCCCAATTATCATTACCACCTCCGGATCTGAATCAGTGCCATCAACACCCTCCCCATTCCCACCCAGGCCCCAGGCTGAAGCCTGTTCTGTTCCCCAGGAACACTGCAACTGTGCCGGGACCCTGTCTTCGGGTGATGAAACCCCCCTTCCTCCCTCCCTCACTCAAGGCCATATTTTAAATCTGAGGCATAAAAGTACGGGATGTGGAACAATTGGTATCTCCTTTCCCATCTGTTTTACTTCATTTGAATTTCAGAGCTCACTGGGAGGGTGGAGAACATTTAGCACAAATGGCTTCATTTTGAATACTTGACTTTGGGTTATGAATTCGTTCTGTTATGGTGACTGAGCACATTTCAGCAGCTCCTCTTCAATTTAAGAAAAGATGTAAAATGACCCTTGATTGAATCAATTTCTGTGTCTGAAAACGATCGCCTCCATATATTGCCTGAGAAGACAGCATTTTTCACGTTTCAACGACTGAGAATACAGGAGATTTGGGTTACAGAGATGCGAATGGTTGACCGGGAGAGAAAGCGAGCGATCTGATTGGCTGGCTTGGATGTGTGATTGAGAGAAACAGTAATGAATGATGTAGATAATGGAACTGCTGACGGTCCTCACAGTGGCACAGCAGCTGCCTCGCTCCAGAGGTGCACCATCTGTGTACAGGTGTGTGTGAATGGTGAAGCAGGGATTAAATGATGCGTGTTTGTGCCTGCAGGTGAGAAGCCTTACAAATGCTCCTGGGAAGGCTGTGAATGGCGTTTCGCACGAAGCGACGAACTGACGAGGCACTACCGCAAACACACTGGTGCCAAACCTTTCAAGTGCAACCACTGCGACAGGTAAGAGACATACTGCAAAAGCTGTGTATGCACATATTTAACCCTTTTTAGTTCTTTAACACCTCCCCCACACACACACACTCAAACACACTAGTTCACAGTCCTCAAGCGCCCATAAACAAATTCCTCAAGTTATGAGACCACAAGACTAAACTCTCTCCCTTAAAAAGAACCCATCACCCCCTCCCTTCGCTCTTGTTTTCTCGAATTCTCTCTGATGGCACGCACATAGCCGTACTGCATTGGGCTCATTGGAAGTTAGTGCAGGCCCAGTTCCCTGCTGAATAACTCATTCACAGTCTGGTCCTGTGATACCCATTACCAAATTACTACGAATATCTCATTCTCACATTCTGTTCCACTTTCCTCCGTCCTCCCATCGGTACAGCATATACCCACACTGTGGCTTGAGTGCAGGGAGAAAGAGAAGTTACAGGCATGGGTGTGCATTCCAAGGTAAGAGAGTTATATAACAGTAATATAAAAGAGCTGTGGAGAGGCACAGGATGAAATGGATGCACGTAGTGGCTCTAGAGGAAAGACAGCATATTTGATGAGGGGTTTTTTGACTGAATACTGAAACATTAGCACACAGTAAGTGTTTTTGTAGGATGTTATGTAGAGTAACTAATCGCAATTTGCACACTATTAGAAATGCACTGATATTCAAATTCTGGTCAGTACAACAAGCCAACAATTGTTCTGATGTTATTGCTGACAAATGATAAATGAAATGCATTTTGTCTAAAGAAATTAAATGAAACTGTAAAGGCCCTTTTACACCAAGAATGATAGCTATAAAGATAACTAAAGATAATGATAATACGTCCACATCAGCGAACGATATCGTCTGTTTATTCTAAGTGCAAGCTCATCTGCCGCTTTAAATTATCAAGCTCGTTATAGCAGGATGAATTCTGATTGGGTGTCAATGTTTTTATCGTTCATCAGCTGAAAAAAAATCGTTCTGAAGGTGATTCCAACGATATCGTTTCTCTGTACCTTTATCATTATATCTGTGGTGTAGACTCTGCTATTCTTTGATATTGAGAACGATTTTGAGAACTATATCTTTATCGTTATCTTTATAGTTATTGTCATTGGTGTAAACGGGCCTTAAGTCTTCTGAAAGTACTCTAACCAACAAATTACTATACTTTGAGTGCATAGAAGCATGCAAATTGGGATTCACAGCTCTCAAAGGTGTGGGAACATTGTTTAAATTATTGAGAAGTT
This sequence comes from Spinibarbus caldwelli, assembly GCA_039654775.1. Lineage (NCBI taxonomy): Eukaryota > Metazoa > Chordata > Actinopteri > Cypriniformes > Cyprinidae > Spinibarbus > Spinibarbus caldwelli. The sequence continues at coordinate 20,199,479 of CM077233.1, read as the reverse complement.
CTCAATAATTATTTAAACAATGTTCCCACACCTTTTGACCACTGAATTGTTCATGATAACTAGGATATGATAAAAATGATAACTAGTTCGTGATAAATTTTTTTGCTTAAATCATAATTGCACTCCCGAAGAGCAAATTTCTTTCTAACAAAATATTTCATAGCTGAACATACAATAAATACATTTATACATTCTACATAAGACAGGAAAATCACAATTTTAAAATTCCCTTATATTTCATATTTCTAGGTTTTCCGTGACTGTGGGATCCCCGTTTAAATCTAAAGGGCTATTTTAGGGCAGACACACGATGCAGAGGCAGCGTGGTGAACATGTGTTTGTGTGTGTGTTGGTGATAAAGAGGTGAAGAGACACAGGAACAGCAGAGAAAAAGAGAGATTTGCATTAGCATGGGGAAAAAGAGTGATAGCCTGTCAGGTGACAGTATTAGGAAGCTGTCACTCGGGCCTGGCATGCGGGCAGCAATTACACAGTGGAGGCCGCGTGCCCACTGAGCCAGCTCCAGGTGGAAGCACAATTAGACACGGCTCCCTGTCTCGCCGTCGGCATCAAACCAACCTCGCTGCAGCCTTTTGAAAGTTGTCCATTGAACATTTCTCTGCTGCTCCATCACAATGAAGCTCCACCGATCCCAGCGGACGAGACGCGGCTGGGACGGCCTCTGTTCTGCAGACTGCTGCTGACACCTGAACAGCGTCGTTTTCCCTCAGGCGCAGCCGAGCACGTGAACTCTCTGGGGGAAGGCATGGGGAAATCTGTGTCCCTACACTCATTACTCAGTGTTTGGCAGCTATTGCATGACAAAAGGAGGAGGAGCCGGCTTGGATAAGCAAATCTACATTGGCAATTCTTTCTCCCTCATGTCAGGTATAAACAAGGGCATCTTCTGAATTTGGAGTTTAGCCTAAGCAATTTAGCTCCACTGCAGAATCCGCACAGATAGACCCCCATCATTCCCTGGGAAGCATTTATAAGTTGAGCCCTCCTGTTACTCGCTTTTAATACTAAACATTGAAGAATTTCTTTGGGGAGCACATCCATTTTTAGTTGGGCATTGCATTATGGGTGTTGTGTATATAGAGTGGAAAAAGTATTACAAGTGTGAACAGCGATGCTGCTGGGATGTGAAAGTGACCTTGTGCAGCATTATTGCTCTTCACTGGGACAACAATCAAGAGTAATGTGTAGGAATGACAGGAGAAGGGAGTACTGTACAGTCTGATGGCAGGAAGAATGCCCAGTTGAATCTGGATGGAATAAGCCAGCGGCTAAAGGTGATTCCAGAGTGCACTCTGTTGAAAACGTGCAAAATTGCCCATTATGGTCTTCAGTTTTGCAACTGTCCTCTCCTTTGGCACTGCCTCCAGTCAGTTCGAGTCCAGTAACAGAGCTGAACTTCCTGATCAGATCATGAAAATAGAATAGAATAGAATAGAATAGATTAACACACAATGTGGCATTTCTTCTACAATTTATGGTATAGTGCCAGACATTTGCAACTGTCTTAAGTTACATAGATGGTCCCTCTGGGGCAACCTGAGGTTAAAAGTCTTGCTCAAGGACATAACAGTGATAGCTGAACCCACAACCTTTTAGTTCAGCTTAAATAACCTATGCTCTTTAAAGTGACAGTTTACCCAAATTTACGTTTTGTCATAATTTACTCACCTTTATATTGTTCCAACTAAGTTCATGTACTAAACTAAGTTCATGTACTAAAATAACTAAAACTGAAAGAAAGATAAATCAAAGTTAAATATACAAATATAAAAATAATTTGATTCTGATTGACTGATTAATAAATACTATAATAGTATAAAAATACTAAAATGATACTGGCTCCAAAAATGACTCCATACATCTCAACTACATCACTATGCAAAGTCTTCTGAAGCCATACAAGTTTGAATAAGGAAAAAAGTTCTCAATGTAATTATTTGGTGAATTTTTTTCTTCTAAAATATCATTCTTGCATCCATATTTTCAAATGTGGTATGGTAATACTAGTATTACTACTGTAAGTCAAAACAATGCAGACTGAAACTAAAAAAGGTAACTATAAATAGGTAACTTTCATGAAAATAAATGCATTAAAAAAAGGTTTAAACGATAAAAGGAAAGGCATAAGAGTTTGGAATATCATGAGTTGTATTGTTTCTCTCTTCTAGGTGTAATTACTGACTGCACGTGTGTTTGTGTTATCATCACAATGGGTTATGAGGAGCAACAGTCATGGGCAGTCTAACAGTAAACACAGTCAGCCAACACATACACAGTCATACTGTCTCACAGTCACACACACACCAGTGTATTGGGCATCATTAATCCTGCCTAATCAAGCACAGCCCCCTGTCGGGTGTTGAGAGGGGTTGAGTGAGAGGTGGGGGGAGGGGTTATGAGATCTAAGGGTGTGCCAGCTGGTGTAGCAGCCACTTACAGTGAGTCACAGGACCATCTGTCCAGTCGCTCTGCCCTGCCTCCACACACACACACACACACACCTAAAAGCCTAGTCACACCAAGATCGATGCAAATCACAAACAAAAATTTAACCGAGTATAATATACAATGTCATCAGGCTCTGCCAAAAATTCACATACCTGAATGTAAAGAAAACGTACAACTGTCATTCACATAAAATTAATCCACTGCCAGATGTGTTAAAATTAAACAATATAAGAAATAAAGAAAAATTGTCATATCAGCACTGGTAATGGTTGGGGATATGGGCTTAATTGCCGAGAAAATAATGTCAACAATGCCACAGTAACCACCCACTTTTTAGTGGCTTTGATTCTGGAAATATTTTTCCCCATTCATTTTTCACATTAGAACTTAGAAAACATAAGAGCATTAACATTAGAAACCATTAGAGAGAAAAAAATATAAATAAAAAAACTCAATAATGGAAATAATATGGCTTTTATGGTGGAAGAACTGTGAACGCCAAAACAATGGTACAATATAAAAATACTGATTTGTAGAAATGTGTGATTTGTAAAAATAATTTTTTCAGGATTCATGAGTAGTGAACTGTGCTTTTTCAATTGGACAATGTCAATTAAATACAATTTTTGAGCTTTTTTTATTAACCTCAGAGCTCATGGTAGGTCTGTCTTGAAAGGTTTCTATGGAATTGTAAAAAAAAAACTGTTCCACTATAGAGAAAATTAATGGAATTGTAACTTCTAAAACCTGGCTTTTGCACTCCATAGACCTTAAACCCTCATTGAGCATACAAGTATGACTGATCATTGCAAATATGATCAAAGGAATTTTCTTGAAGGGCCATACAGAGAAAGAAGGAAAATACTGAAAAAATGGTTGTAAATTTGTACAACGTTCAGAACAGAATTCTGCAAAGCAACTGGATAAAACCAGAAACCATGTGACTGATATATAATATAGAAAATCATCTAGATGACTCTTTTGAAAACCAACTGTGTCTACCTGTAGATGTACATCCTCCTTCCACCCCAATTTCTATCTTGGCTGCTTCCCATCCAAAAAGCAGCAGAGGAGTTAACATTGTGGCTCTTGACTAATTAATAATGGATACAGCTAGAGGCAAATTGAAATTATAATTCTCCTCTCCTTTCCAACTCTCTACACTCTTGAGTTTTTATTCATTCCAGTTAAGATTCACTTTCAAAACTATAGCTGTAATATTGGAATCCTCATAGCCGCATAAATGTTACATAGACATGGCATCGCAACCCCTTATTTTCCAAGCACATTTATGTATTGCTCCTATCAGCAGCGGCTACATGTGAGCTTAATTGATGATGACACAAAAAAGCCCATGGCCCACAACGAGAAACCAAGCGCCATGACTCAAGTGCTACATAACTAATGCGGCCACACAGTTTAAACAATAGCATTTCACCTCCAGCCTCGAAATAATTTCTTAATTCAAACAGGCTCAGCATGATTTGTGGTCGCACTCCCAAAAAATTATTTCTTTCGCAAGGCTCGGCACAGACTTCCCTGCTAACTGCATTGGCAAGATATGCATTCGAAACGATCTGTCACCAGTTTTAGAGCAAAAAGCTGGCTATGCTTAAAAATTCCCTTTTTTTTTCCCAAACGCCAAATGTTGTTTTCTCTGTTCCATCTGCAAAGCCACCACACGTCTTCCAAGAAACTCAGACTGCATCCCTCTTTAGTGCGATGATAACCTGTTTCCTTAAGTGAATCCAAGCTAACTCTCTCTCCTTCTCTCTTCACAGATGTTTTTCCAGGTCTGATCACTTGGCTTTGCACATGAAGCGACATATCTAAGGCCGAGGGAGACGGGAGAGAGAGAGTGAGAGAAAACGAGTGAGAATGAAGAGGAGAACAGGTGTGCACCGCCCAGACGGGAACATTCACAACAGACTTTGGGTGCACATGAGGGGTCTGGCCGCAAACGTCACCAGGAGGAACATGTGAGGCAGCGTGGGCAAACGTTGTTGGATTCTGAAAGTCTAAAAGCCTTTTCATCAGCGATTAGCCATGCCTTACCGAGTGCTAGCTTGGAGGTCAGACACTGCCAAACACCACCGTTTTTTTCCGTCATTCTCTTTGTGTACAGTAAATCAACCATTAGCATGGAACGGATACTCAACTCTACATGTATAAAACCGAAACGCACATGTCATTCATCACGTAACACAACGGTTCTGCTAGAGAATCATGTTCATTGTACATTCTGGAACTTCCTTTTTCTTTTTCCAAGGACACATCACAATAACCAACCTGCAGCTATGTCGTATACAGCAAGCAACCAAACACGGAAAACAACGTTGCCAATACGTTCTGAGGAGTGACCAATGGAACAAGCGGCCAAACGCAACGCCCGGCACCCGATGTAGGCTCTGCGTGGGGAAAAAATGAAAAACAAAAAGAATACGGCAACGCTCAGGATGTGTGCTGATTTCTCGTACTCTTCGCTCAGGAGCGAACTCTTCTCTGCTCTTCACGCCCGTCACCTCACGGGCGACCGAAATGATGCGCAGCGACACTTTCTTGCCTTTGTTTTTTTTTTTTTTTTTAAAGACAGTGTTAAAAAGATGGTTTGTTTTCCTTCTGAGCTTAAATGTCTTAAACTTCTGAAAAGTAAAAACTTGCTTTGTGAACAAGCATAAATGTGCACATATGGGCAATGGGAGGGAACTGTGAGCCCTTCTCGGTATGCACAAGGTTCAGTGACTGCTATTTGGCACTGAAAGGAAATGTTTGAAGCATAAGACGGGAACTGAAACCCCCCCAAAAAAGATCGGGATCGCTTGCTTGGTATGAAAGGACAGAAGTCTTCTGTTTTTCATTTTGCTTTGCTCTGATTTGATCCGGGAAAAACAAACCAGAGCACGTCAGAACGTAGTAGTCCGGTGCCCCAGAGGACGCCAGCGGAGGAGACGTTATGGGGGGGAGGGAGGGACAGCTGGCAGGACGTTTGACTCTCAGTTTGGAGCACCTGCTGGGATCAGGATCCAAAAGAACTTGGTGGCATCAGCCCAGACAAACTTTGCCTGTTTCGTATCCATTGTCTGCACTGATTTTTTCAATGTTCTCTGTGCTTTTTTTTTTTCATACAGTCAAAAAAAAGCTCAAAAACTAAATAAAAAAAGCATAAAAACAAAAAACTACTTGGAGGGAAAAAAGCAGAAAACAAAAAATGCTTTAAAAAAAAAAAACTTCACACACACACACCACAATACAGACAAAACGGTTTCTTTGCTCTTGGCTTTTTCCTGAGAAAAACTAAAGAAGAAAAAAAAAAAGTAGAACAATAATTACCAAGTTAATGAACAGCATTAAAACTAAACACTGCATGGCAGCCTCTTTCAGACAGATACACACTCGCACACATACGTGCACAGCTTGCCTCTCAGCATTATTTGTTTTGCACCGAAATCTTCACAGCAGGGTTTTTGCAATTGTTGTTTTGTAGGATTGCGTTCCATCCAGACGTCAGACATTAAATCGAGAGCTTGTTGATACACTTGAGTAAATTATGCTTAACCAGGCCTAGGTCTAGCTCCGTTAACAATCAGCTTCTAAATCGCGGGGACGAAATATATATCATCGTTCATAAGGTTGTGAAGCCTGTTGTGGCGTCGCAATCAGGGCGTTTCCCAGCCGACCCTCCTCTTCTGCATTGATTTAATGGCTGCAAGGGTGGAAGGGAGATTGAAAGCCATTACGATTCAGCGGTAACATGTTTTGGAGTCATAGCAGACTCTACTAAACGAACCCAGAGTATCCCTCGGTGGACCGCCAGAGCTTAACAATCGATGCCGAAACTCTCAGTGCAGCACTGCCTAAGAGTGAAGGGTTGGTGCCTTTCTCTTGGTTTGAGGCCTGCTAAAGGCAGCTCTTCTATCACACATACACACACTCACACATACACAGACTCACGCATGCCGTCACTTCTGTTTGACCACAACTACACGTTAGATTTCAGTTGCCATTATTAGTTGATTTCTTTTTATTTCCATGTCATTTTCTCCATTGAAATGCAAAGTCATGCCAAAATTGACGAAACAGGAGGTGAATTGGTTCATCTCCACTAATGTACAATCAGTTGTGGTTTGTGGCACTTTTTTCCGCAAGAAGCAGCCTGTGTATGTGACGACTGTATGTATGAGTTTCTGTAAAGCAAGCAAGCAGGATGTAATGCTACAGTGTCATAATGATGTTCTCTAAAATCCCACAATTCCACAAATGGGGCAGTTATTGACAGTGTACAGCATTCTACATGTGTCACATCAACTTTAAAGCTTTGAAAGGGTTACATTTCCGTTTTACTTGCAAGTAGCAGTGATGAGAAGCTACGTTTGTTTCACACTGCTCTACTTTACTCTACAAAATGACGATTCTGCTTATTCCTTCAGTCACCATATGGTATAGAACAGCAGGAATGCAGGAACATAAAAAATGCTTCATATCATTTTTGACACCGACAAACAATGAAGCCAATCTTCAAATCAACACTAAAGATATACATATAAATATTGTCTGTTTAAATACAGTGCAAAGCAACGTTAAATGCAAAACTACAAACAGTACTCCTTTTTGCCAATATGCTCCAGACGTTACCAAATAAATACGGAATAGGCCAATCAGATTCATTAGCAGGCAACATGCCATACATATCCCCCTTACATATCAAGTGCCATTTGAAACCCCTAATATCTCACTCTCAGAACGACAGCAGCTGTCCAGGCAATCGCACAGGTGTCTGATGCATACTTTGCCCAAAGATTTACGCATTTGCAAATAAACTGCTGGATGATGAAAGAGAGACATTTGTGTTTAACTTTATTCTCACAGTATCTCTTCTGCCCTACACCAGCTTCCTATGATTTGTTCTTGAACATCTATGAGACCATTGACTTGGTCTCAAGTATGTGAGCTTGTAAAATACAGTTGAGGATGAGTTTAGAGCCTAACATGAAGTTCAAACAGCGAATTAGTCGCATCGGTTCTAGCGCTTCTATAGTCAGTGCAGGTCAGGAATGTCTTTAGAAATAAATTTTAAAGCGATCGTTCACTTAAAATCCTAACAGTTCTGATTTAGCTGTACAGAAGACCACTTTATCTACCGCGAGTTTCCGTATGACTTTGAAACGGAGATTATTCTGTGGCGGAGCATTTTACATGACAGTAAGAATGTTTGAAAACATTCTATGGGAACAATTTTAAGTGTACTAGATCTGGGCACTCTTCCAGTGAAGCTCCCTTCCCAAGCCGTTTGCTTTTTAGCTTCAAAGAGGCTTTTGGCAGCTTAAATTTTATACAAAAAGATGCTTGAAACATCACAAGGGAATTTTATGACAAAAGGTCAGAGGTGACAACTTTTTCATTTTTTATTGTCCGTATTGGAACATTTCACTGCATAACACTCTTCATTATTACAGCTAGCTTAGTCTGTTTAAATGACACTGCTGTCAGTTGTCTACATAACATTTAGTGGCATTTCAAGATGCACTTATCACAAGAACATGGGAACAATTCATTCTTCTGCTTAGTAGATAAAGCTTGTAGGTTCATGGCATAACATAAATGGTCTTTTTAGTCAACAGTGCATCAAAATAAAATCTGCTATTCTGCATATATACTCAAACACTCATCCATAAGGTTCCCAGTCACTCACAAACAGAGGTGAGAACTTACTTGTCTTGAGATATACTGCATCTTGAAGTTTGTCTGTATCTGTGTTTGTCCAAACTTGATATGTCAGTACATAAGGTTTTCACCAGGTCTTTCCCTTTGGCTTTTTGCGTTCCTCACCTCCCACCCCCATCTATCCCACCCTGCACCTGCAGAACCACGGTCACTTCCTGAAAACTCTTATCACTTCAGCTTCATCCTGCAGTTATGCGTTACCAGCTGTCAGCGATCTCTTACCTATGAATGTCCCTAGACATCATTAACCAGGGAGCAACCGGCCAACAACAGACCTCAATGCTTTCACAGGTGCTCTCTCTCTCTATTATCCAAACATGGATCTCGCAGGCAGCCGCCAGTTGGTAGAGCAGATACAAATCTGAAAAAAGAAAGAAAGGAAAAAAATAGAACAGTTATGTGCCATCTTGATTTATCTGTATGGAAGTAGGACGACATTTTGCCATATGTAGGCTGAAGCATGTAGTTTCTCGCTAGAGCAGGGACCCTCATATTCACTGTCCTCTCTTTCCCTCGCCACATCACTAACACTCCACCCCCTCACTTCCTGTAATCTTCACACTCTTCCTCTCCGTTTTTTTTTTTTTTTTTCTATTCTGTTCTTTCCTTGTGTGTTTTTCTTTATTGGTTCTTTTGCTGTACAAAGTGTTTAAAATATTATTATTTGTATGATATAATGTTAGTATGGTAATGTTCTTTATTAAGGAAGAAGATGAAATTTATTTTTGTTACTGGTCTGTTTCATAATTCTTTTTTAAATTGGTATTGTAAGATATCTATGCAAGAACTGTTCAGTGGAGCATTTTTATTTAAGAATGTAATAAGTGTAATAAATGGTAGAATCTGAATGCCTCAGACTGACATTTTCTGTGACCAGAAAAAAGAAATATTACTTTGACAGCGAGTGAGAGAAACGCAGTCTTGTCATAACCTTTTATAACCTTTGGTGGAGTTCTTTCAAATAGCCAAGACTCATTACTAGACCGTTTTTGTCTCAGAAATTACCACATTGTGACAATGGCTCTGTGTACATTGGCTCAAAATGACTTTTTTTGTGTGGCCACGGTTCATTGGAATTGGAAAGCCAAACACAATCACCAACAACAGCACTGTGAAGGTCAAAGACTATCACATCTTGTTTGCAGATGGATATTGTTGTATTTGAATTGATTTTACCAATGTTCACAGTAACAAATAAATTATTCATAAGATCAAATAATAATAATAATTCAGTTACCAATAAATATGTAATCAATTTTTTTTTTTAAAAATCATAAATTACAAGTATTATAGTTCATTAGCCTAGTTATAGGCAATTTCTGGTTGCTGCGTTAAAGGGTTACGCCACCCCAAAATTAAAATTTTGTCAATCACTTCCAAAATATTTTTTAAAGTGTGTTCCGAAGACGAACGAAGCTTTTACGTGTTTGGAACGACATGGGGGTGATTAATGACAAAATTTTTATTTTGGGGTGGAGTAACCCTTTAATTACTTTGTTCATTCAGTGTATTGAACGAAGCCCTGTTGTCCCTACAGATCCTCTACAGTACAGCTTACTCGCCCATAAAAAATTTGTCCTGGGATACTAGCGTAAGCCCTGCAGGTGTGTGAATGTCAGCCATTTTACAACTACTCATCCAATCAGATTTTCGAGCCAGAACTGTCCATTTTATAATTTAATTTTTATTACAAATTAATGACCCTCCCCCTCCTCAAACTTCTCTCTGCGGGCCATTTTGTGCATCACATCCTTTAATTAGTCGTCACAGGGCTGCCAATGACTAAGCCACCATTTAGAAACTCGTACCCATGACTCAAGGATTAAAAGGGCTAATCGAATAACTAATGGTTAATTAGAGAGTAATTATGTGAAAGAAAAGGTACTTTTAGCACACATTCTCACAGCCTTGTAAATGTCTTCCAGTGAGATTTCCTCCATCAGCTTTGCTCTATTATAGCTGATGCTAGTAATTGAAATTCACATTGTCATCGCCTCAAACCAAAAGCAAATGTGAGATTTATGCATCAGCCACCTCCTGATGCAAGCCTTACTCCTGACAGACACTCAAACGCCAGGACGTTTCATCTCAACAGCGGCAACCTGATACACAGCACATCTGGTGTCAAATGTGTAGAGTAAATCCAATTAATTGCATTGTTAATTTGTAGGAATAGACGTGTCAGTGACTGCTGAATAATCTCACCTAGGCTAATCAGGGGGAAAAAAAAGGGAATTCTGCAGGCTGCAATTTTTCAGCTCGGTTTCTCGGGATCTGTGTCAGTAGCTTATTGTGCATATCCAGCCCCCTCCATTCACCAGCCCACTCACCCCCTCTGCTCTTGGCACAGGGGTCGAATCGTCTGGGTGGCGGAGAAGACATTCATCCATGCCAAGTTTATTAATGTAATACGTCCCCGTGCCCTTGTGCGCTGAGACAATGGTACTAAAATTAGTGTGTTGATTAAATGGAAATTATGCCACTGATGTGATTATTGCTTTAATAGGGCTAAACCCCTGTAACTGATGCTAACTAACAAAAGGTCACTTAATTAAGGAAGTGATAGCAGAAGATAATGAGGAATTTACAGGACTCTTGAGGTGGCTGGGGACAGCAAAACAATGTTTTGTTGCGCACAACATGTTCCCGTGAACCCCTTGATTGTGCGGTAGTAAACAATCTTGGATTTTCCCTTAAGACTGCATTCTGGGATGTAAGCAACATAGCAGAAGGCACGAGCACAAGGAATTTCCCATGATTCCACTCTTCTACACTTACACATTGTATCAGATTATAATATCACTGTACTTTGATATACCACCGTATTGAATAATTAATATTAGTTTCCCATGATATTCATATGAGCTATATAAAAAAAGAAATGAATACTTTTATTCAGCAAGGAGGCATTAAATTGATCAAAAGTGACAGTAAAGACATTTATAATGTTAGCAAAACTCTATTTCAAATAAATGCTGTTCTTTTGAACCTTATATGCATCAAAGAATTCTGAGAAGAAAAAGTATCACAGTTTCCACAAAAATATTAAGCAGCATAGGGCTGCTGAAAATTCAGTTTTGCCATCACAGGAATAAAAGATACTTTAAAACATAATAAAATAGAAAACGTCTCTAGGTTACGTATGTAACCCTAGTTCCTCGAAGGAACGAGACGCTGCATCCGGAGATGCTTTGGGGAACGCCTCCAGTGTGAGTGGCTCGTGTGTAATCAGTCCAAATGATGGACGAGACGTCACGGGCGGGGTGACGTAATGACCAGCTGGTATAAAAGCACGTGTGGTGAAACCGGCGTCAGCTTCTAGGAATGAAGCAAAACGCTGAAGGGCCTAGGAAGCCACTACACTTCGGGTTGAGTGAGCCTTGACTCCCATCAGCGAGGGGAGATCAGAGGACTCGAGGTTACGGAATAGCATCCTATCCACCACTTAACTCTCTGGTCAGTGCACCAGAGGAAACGTGTAACCAGGGGGTTTCTGCCCACTGACTGTCCACCAAGAGAGGCGTGGTAGACCGATATTGCTGCCACATAACCTTCAAGGTGGAGTGGGTCAACCCTGCGGAGAGTCGGGCCTGCAGGAACTCCAGAACTGTACCAATCGGGCAGTTAACTGGGTCGAGCTGGCGGTCTCCACACAAGCTTCCACTTCAAGGCATAAAGTTTCCTCGTTGAGGGAGCTCTGGATTGGAGTATGGTCTAAACAACCTCGGTTGAGAGACCGGAAGCTATGAGCTGCGCCCCCTCAGAGGCCACACCCACAGCTTCCATAACTCCGAGCGGGGGTGAAAGACCCCTGCCTGTGAGAGGAGATCTCTCCTGACGAGAATCTCCCATGGAGAACCGTCGAGGAGAGAAATCAGTTCCGAGAACCAACTCAGCCTGGCCAGAATGGTGCTACCAGAAGTAGACTGACCTCGTCCCGGCGCACTCTCGCCAGAACTCCCAGGAGCAGAGCGATCGGGGGAAAGGCGTACAGACGAAGCCTCGGCCACGTCTGTACCATAGCATCCAGCCCCAATGGAGCTGGATGAACTAGAGAGTACCAGAGGGGACATTGCACTGTTTCCTGAGTAGCGAAGAGGTCCACCTGAGCCTGACCAAACACTCTCCAGATCTGCTTCACCACATCTGAGTGAAGCATCCACTCCCCTGGGCCTCGGCCCCTGTCTCAACAGAATGTCTGCTCCCATATTGAGATGCCCAGAGATATATACCCTGGGCAAAGAGCGGAGTTTCCCTTGGGCCCACACAAGGATCTGGCGCGCCAGCCTGTACAGGGGGCGCAAGCACAGACATCCTTGGTGGTTGATATAGGCGACCACCGATGTGTTATCGGTGCGCACCAACACATGGCGATCTCTCAGACCTGGGAGGAAATATTTCAGTGCACGCAGTACGGCCAGCATCTCTAGGCGATTGATATGCCACGTGAGATTGCGACCACTCCACAGACCACGGGCAGGGTGGCCACTCCCCAACCGGTGAGGGACACGTCCGTCACTAGCGTTACGCAGCGACAAGGAGCTCCCAGTACCGGACCCTGAGACAAGACCAAGGTCGTCTCCACATGTCTAAGGCACGAAGGCAGCGCCGCGTGACCTTGAGCATGCGAAGCTGGTTTCCCCTCGGGGAGAACCCCTTAATCTTGAGCCACCACTGTAAGGGTCTCATGTACAGCAGGCCAAAACCACGTTGGACGCAGCGCCAGCCTTCTCTCACTCTCGCGACTGCGGTGAGGATCGAGTCGATCCTAGCAGGTGTCATACGAGCCTGCATCATGATCGAATCCCACACCACGCCCAGATAAGTGGTTCTCAGAACCAGAGAAGTGCACTTTTCTTGGCGTTCAGTCTTAACCCCATCACTTTCATGTGAGTGAGAACGACATCTTGATGCCGAACCACAATCAGCTCTGATTGAGCTAATATCAATCAATCATAGATGTGGTTGAGTATGCGGATGCCCTAGGATCACGAAGGAGCCAGAGCAGCATTCACACACTCCGTGAAAGTGCAGGGTGAGAGTGCAAGGCAAAAAAGACTGACACACACAGAGCGCTTTGCTGAATGACAAAAAGCTGATGCCGGTTTCACCACACATGCTTTTATACCAGCTGGTCATTACGTCACCCCGCCCATGACGTCTCGCCCATCATTTGGAATGATTACACACGATATTCAGAGCCGCTCAAGCTGGAGGCGTTCCCCAAAGCGTCTCCGGACGCAGCTCGAGTTCCTGAAGAGGAACAGTTGTTTTACTGTAATATGAATTCATAATAGTACTGTATTTTTGTATATCTATACACACACACATACATATATACTGTAGATGTATATAAATGTGCATAAAAGCAGACATGAAGGCTGAACTGAAAGGATATAAAATGGGAGTCTTGTTTCAAATTTATAAACGTTAAAAAGGTCAAAATATGATTCCTTTCATTAATAGCCTTGAATTTAAGCTTTATCACTCACCAGCAATTTCACAAAAAAAAAAAAAAAATTACTGCCACCTCAATGAAATATCAAATTTGATTGAAAATGGTGAAAATGTCAAAGGACTCATAAAAAAATTTCTTAAAAGCCCTTTTAAACAAATTCATTGTATTAGGCTATAATTTAATGTCTGCTTTGCTGTATGAAGAGGGATGATCACATTTTGTTAAACCTCTCATCTTAAGATGGCAATAAATATGCTTTTGTTTCATTAGCTCACATATAAAATATCTGCTGTAAGGGCACAATGAGCGCTTGCCCATAAAAGCCAGCAATTTATTCCTAACCATGGAGGAGGGGAATTATATTAACTGCCAGAGGTATTTGGAGTGGGATATGGCATAAATTGAAGGGTTGCATGGTTATCCCAGCACAGGAAATACTTGTATCCTGACAGGCTGGAAGCAGGAAATGATGGCCAACATGGTAGTTTAACTAACATGTGCTTGGAACAATACCGCCTCCGTGTAGACGGATACCACTTCATTCAGTGCGAGCTTGTTTATTGGTACACGCACTGGGAGTAGTTTTTATGGATTGCATTTGATGGTAAATTGTTAAAACATTGTCAGCTTATCGTTGTCAGCTTATCATTGTCAGTTCATTAATATTTTGAATGAACTAAACACCTGACAAAGAAACGGGAAAGCAATGTTCTTGGTGGCTCAGACAAAGAGAGCGAGAGAAATCCCTGTAAAATGACTTCCGCCTTCCAAGAATAGAGGGAAGGAAAACTATGATCTCACAAGCAGCCGTGCAAACACAACACACACACACACACACACACACACACACACACACCCAAACACATTTCAAGCACCCTCTCCAAATATCTGTTGTGATTGTTTCTGAAGTGACTGTGCTAGATCTGTCTGTCCTTTGCCACTGTTTTGCTGTAAATAGTATTCATCACCCTTCTGCCAACCACGTGTCTACAACTCAAAGAAGGAAAAAAAATCTAGTCTGGAAAATTTAAATCTGAAGCTGGACTGTCTGAGGATTAAAATATAATTAGCGGTGCTTGCTTAGGCAAGAATTACTATTATTATTAGAATTAAACTTTGGCTCGTGTTAATATGAATGAATACCACAAACCATAAAACCCAAGTCTAAGGAGACTCAGGCTAGTAAGAAACCACCTAGCAACCACTCAAAACACCCTAGCAACCACAAATCAATAAAGTGCATTAGTGCCTGCCCACTTTTTCAGCTGTGTTGGTTCCAGAAGTGTATTTCCCCCCATAGGGATTTTTTTTTAAGTCTTTATTAAAGCATGATAGGCCATGAAATAAGCCAACTAGAGACCAGAGATAAAGTGAATCACAGTATTACAAAATTTTATTTGAAACAAAAATTAGAAAAAAGTATAAAGCTAATTATATTATCAAATTAAATACAATTATTTTATTAAGCTTTATTATTGTATTGTTTATTGCTTTGCCGTGAGTCTGATTGGTTTAATTTTCTGTCCAGTTTCATGGGTAATGAAGTTTATATTTACCATTAACAAGCTTCAACAAAAGCATCGATTAACAACTTTGGAACTTAGTAGATCTGTCTTTAAAGGTTTTTAAGTTATTGTTAAAAATCAATTTCCCTACAGAGACAATGAATGGAGTTTTTACTTTCGGAACCCACAGCTATATACTTTGAACAACCAGTCACAACACTTTAGCAACTGGCAACTAGGCCTGGGCTTCCATACAGATTTCACAGTTCGATTCTGATTCGCTTCAGATTCAATTAAATTAACAATGTATTTTTCAGTTATAATGCCCATTTGTTGATGCACACATAATGATACTTTCTCTGCTAATGCTGTAAATTATATATTTAAATCATGTTTTTGATTCATTAAAAAGAACTGCCTTATAAGAGCCATTTGTATGTGAATTGAACTACCCTGGTTGCTTTTCATGTTTGTTTTTGATTGCAGGCTGTATGGAAACCTCAACAGAAAGATTATTTATTACATGCACTTTTAATCACAACACATTCTGCGAATTCATGTTCACAACACACAGTTCAACAGAACGCAGTGACACCTGCAGGACAGGATGCACTGTACAAATGTATTTATTTATTTATTTTTAATCTTGGGATTTTAAATAGATATAAGGAATGTTCAAAAGAAGATTGTGAAATCATAAAATCTATATTTTTCCAAATCTGTAATTTTAAGTAGTCCTATTGACAGCTAAACATCTGAAAACTAACACTTTCTTCAAAAATGTAAAAATCTAGTTCAAATTTTGTAAATGTATATGCGATCGCACCAGAATTTTACTAGGAAAAAAATATACAAATTTGTTGTGAATAACAACATGCTGTCTGCCAGTTTTCCTTTGGGAAACAGCACCGGTATCTTCACAGTGCAGACACCTTGGCTTGCCCTCCAGAAATGCCACTGTTTACTTCAGCGTCAAAGGTCAAGATTCAGCAGGGTCAGAGGTCAGAGAGGGGGGTCACATATGCACAGCGTTTTAGCCAGATCTTACCATTAATCCAGATAAAGTGCTCAGGATAAGAGAAGTAATTACAAAAGGTGTATAAGGATTCAAGACAATACAAACTTATCTCAGGATGACAGTAACTCAAGAGCAGATTTAGATTGTCCTCTTTTAGCCTGGTTTTCAAACTCATTCAGCAACTCACTGACTGACTCACACACATACAGTATTTCCTGCCCGTTTTCCTGCACACTCTTTCTCTCTGTTTCCTCAAGGAAAATCTTAAAAGCAGCTGAGTCCAGTCCAATGACTCACGCTCAGGGTCGCACGGGGTCAGAACCACTCAGCCCATTCAAAATTCCCCCATAGTTCAGACCAAACATCTGCAGATTCCATTGAGAATCAGTTCTGAGCAGCAAACTTCCTGGATGGAGTTTGTGTGGGGGGGGGTTTGTTCATGTGTAGCAGTGTTTCCTGCACCACTGCAAAATCTGCAGCACAACAGAAGAAAATAAAATCATAAAAAAAAGAAAAATAGCTTATTGAAATCAATGGTGTTGGATAAAAATCAAACCAAATCCATTTAAAAAAAAATATTAATTGATTAATAAAAAATTAAATAGCCCTGATACATTGAAATCAATTTCTCTATTATTTACAATAAAAAAAAAAAAAAAACATTTGGAAACATAATATAAATTTGTCAGCAAAATGCGGCTTCAAATGGTTGCCCAGCCTAGGTAAAGAAACGGAAGAGGAAAAAAAAAAAAATCCACCACAAATTGACCTCATCGTGTCTGTGTTCTCTCTGCTCGATTTTAGATATGTATCAGGGTCCTTCAATAAATCTGCTGAGATCCACCATTATGGCCTATTTCTTGCTCTGCTGAGTAGTCACATCAACAAGCTTCAAATAGCCAATACCAGCACTTCAACTGCTATCTACTGACTGCTCAGACTCATTAATGTCATACGCAGTCTTTATCAGACAGTTGCTGGAGTGTACTACTTAAATTATTCAGGGTAAACACATGCACATTTGAAGAGGACCGAGGAGGCTTATCTCAGAGAGCAGCCTGTTGTTCTTCCACGTTCCCTTCTCAGTGCATATCAATTCGGGCCATGTCGGGAGGAATCTTCCTGATCATCCTGTGTCTCTGAACAAACTGTGGACCACTATATCTGCAGCTTGCTCTCTGTCGCAGCAAATCCATATTGAGTTTAATGCTATCTTTATAGCCGTCTTGTCTATCAGGGGATTACATTCGGTGCTTTTCTGCACATTCAGTTCTTAGCTTTCAATCGCATCATTTTCAATTTGAAAAGAGCGATCTTTGCGCTATATCTCAAACTTTTGATGGTTTAGCTTCAGTCATCGCCATAACGCAAGAATCCAAAATGCATTTGAAATGTCCAATAAAGCATTTGCATTTAAAATCTGCCTGCCACTTTTCATCTCTAATTTGCATAACGTTAAAAATGTCTCCACTTTAAGTTCTCATTATTTTGATGCATTATATTTATATGGCAGATTATTATCTAACCTCAATATAGCAAAATGAGTTTCAGACTGCCACTCAGAACACAGCTCAGATTTTCTACAGAAAATGTAAAATCTTTTGCAGAATTTGCCAATGAAATGGACACCCCTATCTTCTTAGGCTTCAAAAAGAGAGTGGGGCCATTAATTTCCCTTGAATCAGGTTTCAACTATTAGATGAGCCTTTGAACATGAACTTAAAAGGAACTTGTCCCACTCACAAGTACGCCTCAAAAAAAAAAAAAAAAAAATCGTAATACCCCAGACCTGGTTCCTCTAGCGGGAAAAACAGCACTGCACATACATACAGCCTCATCGAGCATGAGGTGAACAATGTTCCTTTGTCACCAACCTCACCTCGGAACTAATTCCCTTGGCAGAAAAAGTGTAAAAACAAAAAACCCCACTGCCGTTTGTCTTGTCTTTCATCCTGTTTTCCCCCTCTCTTATCAAGCAAGCCTGAGAGGGCAGAGGAAAAGGAAGTACACACACAGAGAAAAAGGTCTGCTGACAGTCACACGTGTTTCCTTTTTCTCAAGGCCTGTGTGTATTGTTGTGGCCACAGGTGTGGGGCAGAGGCCAAAAACCGCAATTTCTTTCCCTTACTAGCTAGGTCAAATACCATTCACAGTGCTGGACCTAGTGAAATGCTGCATCTGAGTCTAAGTCTAACACAATCTGTGCTGTCACACTTTTTGTAGATGAAATGCACAATGTCTCCACACTTCTCCAACTCTGGTCTATCAGCAGCTATGTTTCCATTACCCTGTTTTAATGCAAATTTTGAAGTATCGCATCAAAAACTAATGATGGAAATGCCAAATTTAAAAAAAAATAAATAAATCCCTTAATTTGCAAAAATTTTTAACGCTCGCTTGAGGTGGTTTTTGTCTTGTGCGAAAAAGGGTTAATGCGAATAATGGCAGATGGAAATGCATTTGCCGAATAAATTCCTTCATGTGCATCAAAAAAGTAATGTGACTTTGCGCAATGGGATGCGTAATCTGACTAACCAGTGGACCGATCTTGTTGTTATGGTCATTCTGAAATGGCCATGCAAAGTCTGTTGTCAAAGTATGACCAAATTCATTGTGTTTCATCTGCTCGCTCTGAGGCACAAGTCATTTAATATACAGGCTATTAAAATTGTATTCAGTGGCTTCCCCCACTTTTCTTTGTGATATTTAGTGCCAGTTTATCAGGAAGTGACGAGTTTGTTCTCTTTGACTCTTTGGATGGAAACAATCCTTCTTTAAATTACTTCACAACTTTGGATGGAAACCCGGCTAGTGTGTCATTTAAAAAGGAGTTGAATTAATTTAAATAAATGATTTAGTGAATTAGTCAGTAATTAGGACCCAACAAACAAAACACACAAACTCTATAACTGAGAGATATAGGCCTAAGTAATAGTGATGAATATTTAATATATGGACATTCAGAGATCATAATTTACATCAATACCACTTACATATTATAAAACAAATGCTGTTATGCATTTTCATAAAATAAGTATATTAAACAAACTGAGATAAAATACATTGTTTTTATTTATATATAAATGTTATATACAATTATATACAAATAATATAATTTAGTTTAAATGTTTATAAAAGTCTGCTTTGCAACTGAAAACTCAATTAGGCAGACCAATAACAAATGGCACCCTAAAAGCTACTGGCTTGCATTCTGCACAGTCCACTCTTCACTGGTTGAATCTACAGTGACAAGACCAGAGCGATATGAAGAGAGAAAGGAAAACGTCCTTTGAAGAAGTATAATGAAGGCTCTGGCCAAAATGGATGTATTTTTATATGACTTAAAGGGGTCATTATGGGAAATAAAACTTTTCCTTGATCTCTGGAGATAAAAGAGTTCATTGCACTATGAAAAACATACTGTAACTTTTAGAATTTGAAACTTTTGTCCAGTGGAGAAAAAAGACCATTTATCAACCACCAACATATTCACCATTCAGAAACTTTGCCTGCCCAGTGAAGATGAAGATATGGTTAGAAAGCTGGATAGATACTAGGGGTGTCACAGTATCTTTGCAAACCACTTTTCCTAATAAGGTGCTAGTTAGTAAGTTTCGCGGCTAAATGCGGCTAAAGTAAACAGAACCACTCGTCACCCCATGGAAAAGGAGCGGGGTGAGCAGAGCTCATTGGCATTTAAAGGGACATGCAACAAAACGGGTTGCTGTGAAAAGAGCTGTTTTTGACAAGGTAAAAAGGGTGTTGTTTTACACTACCATTGAAAATTTTTAACCAAAGTATGTTATTTATAGACTTTTTATTAAGACCCTAAAGAACCATATCAACTTGTGGAAAATGGGCATCCGATGACCTCTTTAAGAAGATTGGGTGTTACGCCATGTCTACAATGGACACGAGTGGGGTAACAACTATAATCACTGATGCTCTCTACATCGAATGTCACAGAGCAACAAGCCACAGACAGTAAACTGATGCCTTGTTCTATTTCGGACATTCTCCACCTGATATGCGCTTCTTCCAACAACAGGACAAATGGATTTGGAACGTTCACTTAGACAAGCTGTGTTAGACACCACAGTCTTCAGGAAGTGCCAATCAACAGTAAGTGCATAAGGGGGCAATACCACCAGTCAATATGATGTTTTGTCACATAACATTGGTTAAATAGAAATGCTGTCGGTGGCAATTTTTTAATCAAAATTTATAAAATATTGCAAAAGTTTTGCATAAATCTGTAATGGAAATGCAGCTTGTGCGAAAACGTTCAGCAAATACCTGTATCTGATTTCACATATGAAGAGGGTGTTTTAGTAAGGCAAGGCAAGTTTATTTATATAGCAAATTTCATACACAATGGTAATTCAAAGTGCTTTACATAAAAGGAAATAAAATAATCATTAAAAAAATAATCAACAATAAAACAGAATTTAAAAACTTTTTAAATGATTTAGAAATTGATTTAAAATGAATTTAAAACAGTTAAAAATAGAAAATGATTATACATAAAATACAGTGTAGTCAGTTCGGACGTAGCACAGTGCTCATTCAATAAATGCACAGCTAAACAGATGAGTTTTGAGTCTAGATTTAAATGTGGCTAATGTTTTACCACATCTTATCTCTTCTGGAAGCTGATTCCAACTGCGGGGGGCATAATAGCTAAAAATGGACTCCCCTTGTTTTGTGTGAACCCTTGGTATTTCTAACTGACTCGATCCTAATGATCTGAGTATCTGTTAGGTTTATATTCAGTGAGCATATCTGCAATGTATTTAGGTCCTTGGCCATTGAGTGATTTATAAACGAGTAAAAATACTTTAAAATCAATCCTAAATGTAACTGGAAGCCAGTATAAGGACCTGAGGACTGGTGTGAATCTAGTCAGAATCCTGGCAGCAGCATTCTGGATGAGCTGCAGCTGTCTAATGGTATTCTTGGGAAGGCCGGTGAGGAGACCATTACAATAATCCACCCTGCTTGTGATAAAGGCATGAGCAAGTTTCTCCAAGTCTTGATTGGAAACAAAACATCTAATTATTGCAATGTTTTTGAGATGATAGTATGCTGATTTAGTTACTGCTTTGACATGACTACTGAAACTAAGGTCTGTCTCCAGAATCACACCAAGATTCTTGACCTAGAGTCAAGGTATGCATTCACCTTGAGAACTTCATCTTTGTTTCCAAATACAATGACTTCAGTTTTCTCCTTGTTTAACTGAAGAAAGTTCTGGCACATCCAACTGTTAATTTCATCAGTGCATTGGCAGAAGGAGTCAATGGGGCTGTAGTCATTTGGAAATAAGGCTAGGTAAATCTGGGTGTCATCTGCATAGCTGTGATAGGCATTTGGTCCTTTCTCATTATTTGACTTAGTGGTACCATATACTGGCTAAACAAGAGTGGTGCAAGAATTGAGCCTTGTGGGACTCCGCATGTCATGGACGTCTTATGCTCTCCTATACTCACATAATAACCTCTCCCTTCTAAGTATGACCTGAACCATTTGAGGACCATCCCAGAAAGTACAGAGAGGCTCATAAAAAAAAAAAAAATACAATTACAGCTGTTTTATCAACTATTTTAGGATGCCAGAAAAAAAAATAGGGCATAAAAAAAAAAACAGTTCCTTAAGCAAATATTCCAAGCCGCCAATGGCTAGGGCAGAGGAGAGTCAGTCTGAGGATGTAATTATTCCATTATCTAATTGTCAGGGCACATATGACTGTCTAATTTCATCTTCCAACACAAAATGACGCCATGGGCAGAGAAGTGGTGGCGATATGTGATACAAAATTCAATGCACATTTTCGCCCACTTGGGTAAAACTAAAAGTCCAAAAAGCCGCAAGAAATGACTAGCTTTCCGAGAAGTTAAAAACCTATTTATGTTGTTTTTGTCAGTGAACTAATCACATTTTAATTCCTTTTTTTTCCTCTAGTATTTTGTGTTTCTGAAGAGACAAAGATCCAATTAAGCTCAGGCTTAGAGCTTATCTCTGTGCCCGTAGCCTGCAGAAGTGAATGGGCTCTAAATGTCTCTCTTAATTGCCACGCTGATTCACCTGCAGCTGGGAACGGTTAGATGGCAGTCTCACACCACCCTGACAGACCTGGAATGGAAATGATGCTCCTAATGAAGATACTGGGCGGAACTATTCCTCACAATGACAGGAAGGAAATACACATCCAGGAAGACTTACAGGTTCCAATAGGGATTAGAGGGCTCTGGGGTTTCTCTCTATTGGGCCTATGTTCTCATGGGCTTTGGCTGCATCTCAGCACCATTATCGCAAACTCAAAGCCTGAACTATTCACAGATTAGTGCTGGAGGGCAGCTGACTCCCAAATCACACACACATGCTGGTCTGAATGTCGCCTTCCAACTGAGTATTGATTTGAGTTGATATGTGCATTGTACCAAATGAGACGAGATCAATATGAAAGTGCACACCACTTCAAGGCTTTATTAATACCAGTTTAGATGAAAGTTTCCATGAAATCTAATTTTTTTTTTTTTTTTTACTTTTTTGATCATAACATAGGCAAAATATGTAGATCAACTTGACCCCAAATTAGTGTAGCTACTGTACACTGGTGTTCATTTTTTACTCTTTAATTAGGGGCTTTTCTCAGCAAATATTGGCATAATTTATCAGCATAATATGTAATTAGATCCAAACTGACAGCCTTAGAAAAATAGCCTACCATTCAAAAGTTTGGAATCTGTTAAAAATAAATAAATAAATAAATTATTCAGCAAGAGTGCATTCACCCAGAATGAAAATTCTCATTTACTCAAAGAAACTGATACAGGTTAGGAACAACTTGAGTGTGAGTAGCTAAATGACAGAATTTTCATTTTTGGGTAAACTATCCCTTTAAATTGATCAGAAATGACAGTAAAGGCCTTTAAAAATGTTTCAAAGTTTCCACAAAAATATGAAGCAACACAATATTGTCAAGATTGATAAGTTCCTTAAACACCAAATCAGTATATTAGAATGATTTCTGAAGGATCATGTGCCACAGAAAACTGGAGTAATGAGTGCTGAAAACTCATCTTTGCCATCACAGAAATAAAACTTTAAAATGTATTAATGTAGAGAACAGTTAGTTTAAACTTTAATAATATTTCACAATATTAAAATTTTTACTGTATTTTCAATCAAATAAATGCAGCTTTTGTGAGCATAATAGACTTTTCAGAAAAAAAAAAAAAAAAAAAAAAATCTTACTAACCCCAAACTCTTGAATGGTACAGCATGTTTTAATGTATTCTCCACATTGAAGTTTGCCCATGACTAGTTACATGACCAGGGGCCTGTTTAATAAAACAAGTTTACCAAATAAGCCAGGCTTATTTCAGATAGTCTGACTTATTTTAAACCAAATCAACTGACAATAACTCAGACTAACTGATTCAAACCTGGCTTATTTGGTAAACTTGGCCCCTGGTACAGCAGGTTAGCATGAAACTTTCTGATCCTCCTCTGTGTCCTCTACTTCGCCCTTAGACTGATGCATGGGACACAACACAGCGCTAATACTCCATGATGCACCATATAAGACACTTCAGTGCCAAAAAGACTGGATTGAGCAAAATTTCTCAAAGGGCTCCTGCACTCGAGCCAGCCTCCAGAACCAGTCCCTAGCAATGGTGGCTTTTGTTCCAGCCCAGTAGGAGGGCCCAGAAGCCCAGGTGTGGATGAAAGCGACACTTTAAGACCCTGCGATCCTAAATAGGAAGCCCACGGGATGGACTGACCGAGCCACACCTGTGCTGGTTTGATCAAGGACCACAAAAGTGCCTCGACCATGACCTCCAGAAGCGTGCGTCGACGAGTTACTATTACGCTTCCAGGCTTGTGCAGGCGATTAACATGTCTAATGCCTCAGTGACAGTACGGCTGAGAAGGGAGAGATGGGGGTGTTTGCTGGCAGAGGAGTGTGAAATCCGCTAATTAACGTGACCTGCCTTTGATCCAAAGAGAATACACAAATGACATCTGAATCAGGAGGAGCGCTAAGCAAACTGGGGGATGTGCCCCACCCAGGCATGCTGGGGCTTGGCATGCGACGTCAACTCTCTGTCAAATTACATATCCTGCCCGAAACAAAGATGTCACAGGGATCAGCTCTTCTTTTAAGAGCATCTCTCCTTCAAAGTTTTCTCCATCCGCCAGCATCTATCTCGGCCTCCCGGCTTTCTCAGAGAACATGTGTGGACCAGGCGGCATCTTTTGCGCCAGGTCTGGAGCAAGCGGTCCCCTCCCCATCCCCATCCCCACCCCCACAGATGGCCCTAGAGGCCCCTGCCTGACGACGTGTTGTTGTGCTGTGCACTCAAGCACACTTGATTGAGGGAGGAGGACACGTCTCTTCCTCTCTCCGTCCACCACATGGGGCTCACCGAAACATTCCACCTGCTACTCAAGCATCAGCAGTCACACGCTCCGGACAGATTGCAGAGTGATAGGTAGCAGGAGGGTGGAACGGCGAGATTTTGTCGCACACAATTATATTCAATTTTTTCTCTTTTCAAGAGACTGCTCACTGCAAGCCATGCCAGAAGATGATTCTGGGGTTTTTTTATCGTGGCCCCATGTGCGACTCGCATTGCATATGTAGTAACAGAGAGTCAATTTCCCAAGCTATGTCACAGGAACACACATGGGGGCGTCTCACAGTCATGTCACGATAATGACTGTTTACCTGCCCTCTTCCTGTCTCCATTTTTCAACGGCTGCATCCCATCATACAGAGAAAGACAGAAATGGAGAGCATAACAACATTTGTTTGAAATGGCATACTACTCGTATAATGTGCCCTGTATGAAATTTTACTGTTTGGAATAGAAATTTCATGACTTGAAATAGCTACAAAATCAAAATGTATATATTTATGGTTTCTGTGACCAAAAAAAAAAAAAAAAAAAAAGATTTGACTTGATATGATAAAATAAAAGAAATGTTCTACTACTGTACAGTAGATTGCACTTTTCAAAGTAATAATAAAATTCAATTTAATTCTTAATTGTATACATTAATTTCATAACTAAAGTTTGTGATAATACATTTGTATTAAATCATAAAACTCAGAGTGCACAAAAATAAACACACTACACAATTTCAAAAAAAAAAAAAAAAAAAACAATAATAGGGCCCTATGATTTATTATTGAATGGTTAAAGTTTAATGAATTCAATTAATTGGACATGCTTTTTAATTATTAAAATTTAATTAAACAATTAAAATGGAATTCAGAAAAAAAAATGCAAAACAGAATTTGGGAAAAAAATAAAAGAGCCCAGTTTATGAGAGTTGAATGTCACACGCTGAATTAAACATCCAGTGTAGGCCTACTAGTGAGGTCATGTGACAATGTAGCATAGGCTAGTACACGGAAACATTACTACATACTGTTCACATAAGAGTAAGCAGAACACAAGTTCCTTGCACACAGAGTCCGAAATTTTCGTATGAGTTTTTTCGTATACGTCATCCTAAAAATTTGTCATCCACAGAAACCTTGCACACTGAGCCCGATGCGTATCAATTAATTCGTTAAGAAAAAAAATCGCAAAACAGTAAAAAATGGAGTCTTCAAGCAGTGAAGATGATTTTGTTGTCCTCTCGCTTCTTAAAAAGAGAATAAGAAAGGAAATATTGGGTCCATCCAATCCTGAGATATAGACAGGAAGGAAAGTTCCCCCTCCTTATTAAGGAGCAGCGGGATTATCACGGGTGATTCAAAGTTTACTTCAGGATGTCAGTGGCTCAGTTTGATGCTTTGCTAGCGATACTAGAGCCACATATTAAAAAGAAGACCACCAATTTCTGTGAAATCTGTGCATGGATCTTTACAGTGCTTTGTGCTGCGAGACAAAGTGGATGAACAATCGCCATTCTGGATTTTGGCATTCGTTTATACAGTGGCTCTGAATTGTCAAAAGTCCTCTCTCAAAATGCATGCTACGAATACGAAAAATGCAGAAAATCGAACCCAATCTGTATATTATGATGGACGAATGTTTCGGAGGCAAGTGTAAAGGCCATTGCACACTGAGTCTGAAATTTTTGCACGTTGAAAAATAAATACGACCTCACGTTGTGTCAATCATGTTTACACACTGCCTCCGAAACTTTCGTCCGTCATCAAAAAAAATCGGACCGGGTTCAATTTTCTGCGCTTTCGCATCCATAGCAAGCATTTTGATAGGAAAGGATGACGAATACGAAAAAAAAAAAAAACTCATACGAAAATTTCAGACTCAGTGTGCAAGGACCTTGATTGACAAAACGTGAGGTCATATTTATTTTTCAACATGCGAAAATTTCAGACTCAGTGTGCAATGACCTTAAAGGCTGGAAAACACTGCACAATTTGCCCAGATTTGTCCTGATTTGCAGTCTGGATTTTGCAGTCGACACTTGTTGCCGAACATCAGAGCCAGTCTGCAGATTTTGGGCAGTTGAGTTGACAGATTTTTCAGAAAACTGTATTGTGTATGATGGGCACGCACTGCGACTTCTTTCTTTTTTTTAGCTTCTGAATATGATTTTTTACCAGTTGAAGGATATCATGTTACATATTTAATGGCAATTTTAGAACACATTGTTTTCATATGTCACGCATCTCTCAGTCCCAACAATGAGGAATGTGTTGTGTTTCAAAACCGCATGAAAGTCTGGAAGGGTGTTATTCTTGATCAGAATATGATGGCGACTTTTAAAAACACTTTTTTAAAAACACAGACAACCAAACAATCCACTAAAACTGAATCTATACTGGGAAACAACAGCCTCACATTGCAATCTAAACTTATTTGTTTTTCTTTTTTAATCTGATCTTTAGGAGTATATGCGCATGTTGCAAATGAATTAGTATGTTTATTCAGATGGTGTAGTCCATCCCTTACGGAAAGAAAATATATTTTATTATATATGAACGATCAATATATTAAAGAATTTTCAGTATATTGGTCATTATATAGAATAATACATTGTGGTAATATATTACAATATACTGAATAATATATCAGGAATTGCCGCTTTCCATATATTGGGGAATATATGTCAACATATATGGTGCTCATATAGTCACATTTATATGGGTACCAAATCCTGCTGGAAAATGAAATCAGCATCTTTAAAAAGCTGGTCAGCAGAAGGAAACATGAAGTGCTCCAAAATTTCTTGTTAAACGGGTGCAGTGACTTTGGTTTACAAAAAACACAGTGGACCAACACCAGCAGATGACATTGCACCCCAAATCATCACAGACTGTGGAAACTTAACACTGGACCTTCAAGCAACTTGGGCTAAGAGCTTCTCCACCCTTCCTCCAGACTCTAGGACCTTGGTTTCCAAATTAAATACAAAACTTGCTCTCATCTGAAAAGAGGACTTTGGACCACTGGGCAACAGTCCAGTTCTTCTTCTCCTTAGCCCAGGTAAGACGCCTCTGACGTTGTCTGTGCTTCAGGAGTGGCTTAACAAGAGGAATACGACAACTGTAGCCAAATTCCTTGACACGTCTGTGTGTGGTGGTTCTTGATGCCTTGACCCCAGCCTCAGGCCATTCCTTGTGAAGTTCACCCAAATTCTTGAATCGATTTTGCTTGACAATCCTCATAAGGCTGCGGTTCTTTCGGTTGGTTGTGCATCTTTTTCTTCCACACGTTTTCCTTCCACTCAACGTTCTGTTAACATGCTTGGATACAGCACTCTGAACAGCCAGCTTCTTTGGCAATTAATGTTTGTGGCTTACTCTCCTTGTTAAGGGTGTCAATGATTGTCTTCTGGACAACTGTCAGATCAGCAGTCTTCCCCATGATTGTGTAGTCTAGTGAACCAAACTGAGAGACTGTTTTGAAGGCTCAGGAAACTTTTGCAGGTGTTTTGAGTTGATTAGCTGATTGGCATGTCACCATATTCTAATTTGTTGAGATAGTGAATTGGTGGGTTTTTGTTAAATGTGAGCCAAAATCATCACAATTAAAAGAACCAAAGGCTTAAACTACTTCAGTCTGTGTGCATTTAATTTATTTAATACACGAGTTTCACAATTTGAGTTGAATTACTGAAATAAATTAACTTTTCCACGACATTCTAATTTATTGAGATGCACCTATATATAAAATGTGTGTGTGTGTAATGTATTTTCACATGTGGCTACTATATATATTAACACTTATATGGGAACATGTATGTTACATATATATGTAACCAAATCTGACAAATATATTTTGTAATATATATCCATATGTGTATGTTACATATATATAACCAAATCTGACAAATATATTTTGTAATATATATCCACATATGTATGTATATTCAGGATCACTAGGAACTTCCAAGCAGGTGTGATTTGGAGCTGGTTGAAGCTAAACTATGCAGATCCTACAAATGTGGTCTTGGTTTACGAAAACTACGAAACCAAAATCTTATTAACGGTGCAAATCACAATTTAACTGTTGATGAAAATTAATTTGCTTAACCATGGGGTAATATCTTTTTCAAATCATTAAATTTAAAGTTTAATAATAGAACTTAATTTCATTATTTACTCTTTTTATTTGGAAACTGATGCACACAAACCTAAAATTAAGTATAGCAAAAACAACACATTATATTTCACTTGAGTCAAAACCACAAGTCAAGACAGTAAAAGTAGCATTATAAAACTGATGTGTATATAAATCTATATGAATGTGCCTAACAATTTTAACTCTGAATTTTCTAACCTTATTTTCTAACCTGGTCTCATGAGAAAACAACTATTCACGAGTTGGGGATTTTGTAACTGTAGCATGCTATTTTTAGGGGAAAAAAGGTCTATCCCTAACCCCAAAGCTACACCCAACTCTGATGGGGCAGAAGCAGATACAAATTCATACAAATGTGATTGTGAATTCATCGCCCATTCACTTAAAATTGTAAATAAAATTGCCATGACCATGTTGGCAGTTTCATGAGGCATTCTGAACACTGATTTAACATGGTATAAACAGCAACATGTATATACAAGTATATAGGCCTACAGTCAGACACACCACAGCCCCTAAGATACATATAAAAAAAAAAAGAAATTAGATTTTTGCTGCCTGTCTGAACAAAGCCTATTATTCTTGAATAGGAGTAAGGTTTAAATCAGGTTTGTTAGACTGAACTATCTGGAACATTTCAAACTGTATTACTATCAGTTCAATCCATATCAAATGTGAACACAAAACTTGTCAGTACCACTCCACAGCAAACAGAGAGAGTGTTGCAGTAGCGGTTTGGGGGAAGCTTCATAAATTGAACAAGCAAGGAGGAGCGCTGGACAAAACAGCACACTGTAATTCACTGCATCCTCCTATCAGACACGTTCTGTCTATCTGCTTTTAAGAATCAGTAGGGACTGTCAGATCTCTGGCAGACTGTCGGGAGCAGATTAAGGACACTATCTTGGCATCGAGCTGGGTCTACAAGCACAGCTTCTGGAAATAGATAGCACATTCAAGTCTATAGCCACAGAACACACTGCATGTGCTCAGGATGGGGCTGTGTCCAATAGCATGAGCCTATTCATAGAAGACACCAGTCTCTTTGTATAGGGGATGTGCTGCAACATTAATGATTATTAATTAATGCCACAGATTAAAGTCTTAGACGAAAGAGGATTTTTATATTGAAGAATCTTCCTTGCTGTGATCTCTGCTTTGTAAATACAACACTCACCCACAGAGGATCATCATTTTAAATGCTAAGACTTCATTTAAATGTTAAGTGTGTCACTGAAGTGCCACCAGTGGCCCAAAACATAATTGCAAAAGTTTCCAAACAGGTTCCCATACACTTTTATCACCCCTTATCAGACATTACATGAAAATAATTATCAGCATTGATTAGAATTTTAATATTGGTGCAATTTTATTTAGAGGTCCAATCTGAGCAAAAAAAAAGTTTGCAATGCTTGTAATGTACAGTAAATCACAGAGATTTTTATAGCAGAATATACTTGAAATGCTTACAAATGTATGCATCTCCCAATAATATATCCTAGTAAGATGATATTTAAATGCTTATTTTATACTAAAAGCTCTGTAGTTTTAAATGTGAGGGGAAATGTACTGTAATTCAATAAAATGATAATAAATGTAAGTTAATAAATGTTAATGTAATAAAAGCCTGATTTTTCAGACGGATCGACAAATGGGTGGATGGATGGATGGAAGGATGGATATAAGTAAATCTAAGTTACCTCAGCCTAAGTTCATCTTTAAATATTAATAGCAATATAAAATATATTATAATATTAAAAATAATATATTATTCTTACATTTACTTTATAAAATTCCTAAATATTTCACAGAAAAAAAAAAAACTGTGTACCTCTTTTTTAGAAATATATGTAAGAACAATCTAGGCCTAGAAGTCAGAAGGCAGTAGACTGCGTAAAACTTTTTTCAGCAAAATATTGCCCAAGTTTTTAAATGTAAAGGCCCTACAAATTCATGTATCAAATATGATATACTAGGCTTTATAGCGTTAAGGAAGTCAACCTGTGATTGTCTTACTTAGCTATCTCTGAGCATTAAACTGATACCATGTTCTAACTTTAGGTACTTTCACAAATACGGCCTTTTCTGTAACTTTTACAGCATTTTTCAGTTTAGAGGTCATATGAGATCAAGCTGATTCAATTACTTGATCTAGACTATGATGCAGGAATCATGATTATCTACGTTAAGGCAAGAAATTTAATGAAACTAGACAGACGCTGAAATGAACGAGCTCTCTCTATCTGACCAGATGATGATATTTGATTAACATATTTGTCAACAAATTACTTAAAGGTCATTTTCAAAAATTACTTTACATATTTATGCTATTTAACAAAAGTCTAAAGCTGTTGCATGTGTGAGCTTTTAACGTGTCATTTTGACTGCAATTTAACGGGTTTCATGTGTGAAAGTGGCTAAGTGCACACTTCACCTTACATATTCTTCCCACAGGGACACTAAGAGTTTTGCTCAGTCAAAGCAGATAATGCAAACCGCTCTGTTCCTCTACAGGGGGGTTTCTGGAGGAATGCTCCTCATCTGCGATAGCATCACAACAGCATGTTGAAGCCACATGGCACACTGTGAATTAAAGGATCTAAGAACATCTGAGTGCCAATACATGATGATGTACTGCTTGATTTACATGTTTCATTCTAGCTCACTTTAATTAGGAATGAGCAATCAGCTTTTGTCTCATGAATGAAGCACACATGGCTCAGAATATGAAAATCACATAAATGCTTCAAATCCCAATGCAGCAGTAACACCGGACACACTGTGCCGTAATACACCATATGTTTAACTATACAGACATTAAAACCTAAAGGCCTCTAATATAAAGCCTGGTGATTAACTGCCTTAGGAAGCAGATTTCAAACTGTTCTTTTAGTGACACTGGATATGGTAGGCAATAAAGCAAGCATCTGTTTGGTGCAAGTGTCTTTTCCTAATGAAATGTTGAATCTCACACCTGCTACCTGTCTCCTTCGGACCAGAGGGGATATCCTAAACATATTAGACGCCACAGGATATAAAACTAACATTGCATGGCAGTTAAAATGCAGTCGATATCCTCTTTGTAGGCAGAGATGGGCAAAAATACATCAAAATGTATTTAAAATAAATATACAAAATGCTGTGTGGAAAAATGTATTTAAATACAAATACAAAATACTGTGTAGGAAAATGTATTTAAATACAAATACAGTATTTTGTATTTTGAAAATACACAAAATACATGTGAAATTGGCCATCCAATGAAGTAACACTATTAAGGCCTGTTTACACCAAAAACGATAATTATAAAGATAACTATATTAGTGTATTCTAAGTATACAGTGCAGTTGTGTCATCTGTCACTTTAAATGCTCAAGCTCTTTAAAGCAGAAATGATTCCAAATGGCTGTCAATGTTTTTTGTGCTGTTATGGTTATAGTTGTGGTGTGCTATTTGATATTCACTTAGATTTAGGATGTACTCACACTACACTCTTAAAAATAAAGGTGCTTCACGATGCTATAGAAGAACATTTTTTTGTCTAAATGGTTCCATAAAGAAACTTTAACATCCGAAGAACCTTTCTGTTTCACAAAAGGTTCTTTGTGGCAAAAGAAGGTTCTTCAGATTATAAAAAGGTAAGAAAGAGATGGTTCTTTAAAGAACCTTTGACTGAATGGTTCTGTCACGAATCCGGTCTGTGGTCTTCCGCCCGATAGCCACCAAAGGTCGCCCTTCCATCATATTGACTCTCACATTGCACAGACTGTTTCACATTACCCCGGACTACATTTCCCAGCAGCCATTTCACTAATCACACGCTCACACCTGAGACCCATCACACAATCACACACCCTACATAAACCATGGACTTCCTCTCTGTCACGGCAGAGTATTGTTCTGCGTTTATCACTCACCTTGTGATAGCTGCCTTACGGAACCTAGTTTCTAGTTTTAGCTGAAGTCTAGTCATTTCATGTTGCCTTGTTTTCCTGTTTCCTGATTCCTGCCTGTGTATCTCGGATTTACCCTTTGCCTGCTGTTTTGGACTCTGTTTGTACCTCGCCTGGACTATTGCTCATATTTCTGGATTACCCCTCTTGTCTAGCCCTCTGGATTGTGTTCGCCGATCGATGACCTACGCCAGCCCTAGGAATATTCTGTGTCTTGCCTTCTATATATCTGTTTGCTAATACTCGACCTTGCTTGTGTATGACCATGTTTGTGAATAAAGCTTTGCGTATGGATCCGCACGTCTCACGTCTTGTTCGACCCGTTACAGGTTCTTTGTGGAACCAAAAATGATTCTTTATGGCATCGCTATGAAGAACCTTTTGAAGCACCTTTATTTTTAAGAGTGTAGGGATCCATGCTTGAGCACGATTGACCCCCGAAGTCCAGTTCATTTCACAAGTATGACTGCTCTGTCGTGTCCAGTACGGTTCGTTTATCCATTCCCTGGCCTGCTTGAAGAGGTGGCTCTGGTGCGGTACACATGTAGTGTGATCGCTAACCGCGCCGGAGCATGGAACAGTTAATTTACTATTTTTTGTATGTGCTATTTGTATGTGCTATGCATTATGACAGCAAAAATCTTTATTACTACTTGGATATCACACTTTTCAATTAATTTAATTTCGAGTACATTTAGATTTATAATGGGTCTGGTTCTCATCTTATTGATGAACATGTATTGTAGTTTGTGAGTAAAGCTGCAAATTCCACCATTAACCTCAGCTGCCTCTGTAATAATCCTCTGATATCTGTCTGTTAGCGAAAGGACAACCGTGCTTGGGCTTTAGTACAAGGCAACTGTGCCTAGTGTGAGTATGCCCTTAGAACATTTTTTTTTTTTTAATTTATATCTTTATTATTAGCATTATAGTTATCTTTGCCTTGGGATACACACACAGAAAGCTGCTTATTACTCATTTATTACTCATGTTTCTTTATCGCTCTGATGTGTTAATAGCTCCTGCCCACTAAAAGCACCACAGATATATTTGCATACCACGACGATATAAATGATATAGAAAAAATTCAATCAATTTACACTTTATATAATCGGCAACATATATATTGTCATATCGCCATAGCAAGCAGTAATGATTAAAGATTAATGAACACATTTGACTAGCTAGCTGACAAAAAAATCTGACCAAAAAAAAAAAAAAAAAAACTAACTAACAATACTGACTAGTGCTAATGTTCCCCTTGCTCTTTTTTTCCCCTTCATGCTATTGCTAACTAAATGCAAATCTGAACGGTGTTCCATTTTAACCTTAATCAACAAGTACAACCGACCATGACATCCTCACCTTATCTCATGCTGCCTTCACAGGCTATCCCAATTGTTTATTTTTTATTTTTTTGTAAATATGACTTTTCTAGTTGGAAATTGGACATGAATGCCTTTGCCATATTTTCTACTTTCTACTATAATTTTTATACCAAAGTTTCTGAGTTGTGCAGGCCATAAACTTTAATATGGTGGAGGGGAAACATTTGCTGCTGGGACAGGTATGCTTTTTTCCCCACAAAATCAAGTTTTTTTTTCAAGCATTTTGTATGTTTACACAGCAAAACAGCATGAATTTGACTGAAAATCCAGAATCAACAATAAGCTAACTATAAAGATCCGTGAATGTTTATATAGTTGTCAACAAACGGGATGCTACATTTTATTCAAAATTAAATATCTTAAATATATACGATTTTGGCTTTAATAAGATTTTCCCAGGAAACCTGGCATCCTCCACGATTCCTATTCTTTCTAACAGCAAAGCACTTGAATGTGACAAGCTTGCAATCAGGACTTCTGAAATTGGAAGAAGGAAATTTTGATAGCACACAAAGGCAGTATTATTTCTTATTTCCTTAGAGGAATCCAGAAAATTTCATTACCCAGTTCTAGATGGAATCATATAGCTGCAGCTCACATGCATGAAAGTGGCATATCTGAACTAGTTGATATAGGAAATCAGCAGTCTAATAAAGAGGTTGATTGGCAAAAAGTATTTTATGTATTTTGAAAATACAAAAATACTAAGATTAAATGTAAATACAAAATACATTCGATTTTTTAAAGGTATTTAAATACAAAATACAAAATAGTATTTTGTATTTCAAATACGTATTTTAAATACATGTATTTGAAATACTGCCCATCCCTGTTTGTAGGTCACTTTGGCTGTGTATTGTTTCCTTGCTGACTGTAATGTATTCATTCACGAAATGCCCAAAGCAGAGAAAGGTCTAAATATTTCTAATTATCGAACAAAGTGTCAGGCAGACCTGTGGTAATTAAAACCCAGTTGACATGGAAGATAGTCAGCGCTCTCATAGGTCACCACTGCACACGCTGCAGGCTGCTCAGTAATTGCCACCAGATTTAATTGTTTTTTTTTTTATCTTGATATGAAGCTGTATTAAACACCTGTTAGAGACAGTGTAAATCATGTATTTCTCCTTTCCATTTATGCATTTTTTTTTTTTACATGTTGCAGGGCTCCAGACTGTGACTAAAATAAAAAATATGCTGATATAATTTAAAATCTAGTCAGCTGGGAAAGCTATGTGTTCGTCTCATGCAACTTCATTCAGATGTTACTTCATTAATGTGTGCGCCAGAGTTATTTCCATGCAATAGAATGCAACAATGCAGTTCAGTTTAAGAGTTGTAAGCCATGAACCAACATTACAAACTGTAATTATGGGGAATGAAAATTGTCCAAAAATACAAAGGAACAACACTACACACTGAAAGGAACAGGTCACCCAAAAATAAAATTTGTTGAAATTTTACTCATCCTCTGGCCATCCAAGATAAGGACAAATTTGGAGAAATTTAGCATTACATCATTTGTTCACCATGGATCCTCTGCAGTGAATGGCTGCCGTCAGAATGAGAGTCCAAACAGCAGCTTCATAAAATGCATTAAGAGTGTCACAAAAACGAGCATAGCCTAGACTTGTCGCATATTTTTTCCCTTTTGTTAAGAGAAATATATTTTGTGTAGTCCTATTTATTTTGTTCCTTCTATAGATTTAATTTATATTTTTCTTCGTTAACAGAAGCGCTGCAGGTGCATGATGTGATAATGTGTGAATCCTGGTCTGTCGTTTATGCTGCTATTCGCACACATAATGCTAAGGCCCTGAAAAAAATTACATTCTAATCTTACTGGTTAACGATCGACTAATGAGCTTGGGTTGCCGGTCAGGAAAATAATATAAATGAACAAAAAGCTGTCAATATACAATTCTCCACCAGATTTACTGTGCTACATGCAAGTTCAGGTAACTCAAAAACTTGCATACATGAGCTGAGACCTTTAGTCGTTTAGTCATTTTAGTCACATGCAACATTTAGTCGTAGCCACCACTCATGTCCATATTGATAAATTCCAAGTTTTGCCCACTTTTCTGTCGTACGTTTGTTTCGTAAATGAGACCCACTGAAACTGAAAGTAAAACTGAAAGTGAAAGTGACTTTTCACAACAACCCATCTAAATAAAAGTCCGGTTTAACTTGAAGAAATTATGACAGAAATATATGACTTTTTTTTACTTTCAAGTTAAAAACTTCTTATTGATGGATTTGTTTTGAACATGCAGCTTTTCGCGTCACAAGACATTAATGGGATTTTTACTTCTGGAACACAACTGTTCCACTCTATAACAAACGCAGCACAAGTCGCAGAGAGCAAATTACTTTTATGAACCAATTCTTTTTAATGAGGCTTTTGTGAATCTTTTTGCACTGACTCAAGCTCCTATTTTAGTTGGCAGTTTGAATCAGACTTACTCACTCAGTAAATGATTCAGAGCCATAACTGGCTTAACAAGCCACTCCTTTAATGAACCACAATTCAACTTCTGTTTAATGTCCAATTCAATACACAATTGCTGTGGTGTATACAATAAACTGAAACACCTCTGAACAATTTATTGAAGGATTAATCTGTCAACTGATAGGCTAAGTCATTTGGTGTAAATCAATGCTCCTTTGCTATTTTTTGTCTGGAGCCCTATGTTGCTGTTGAGACCTGTGCATATTTTTAATCTTTTTTAACAGCACATAGAAGGTATGCGTTTATAAATACATCAGGTTTTAATGAGCTCTACATGGGTGGTGCGTTCAGAAGAATATTTGACATTTCTGTCAGCCTAGCTGAAGAATACGGCTGTAGTCAGAGGGATTTTCAGCATGTGCTGCTGAGAGAATAGCAAAATTTATAATTCAAATCCCTTTGGGTCTAAAGTGTTCATGACATGA
The DNA here is from genome assembly GCA_039654775.1 of Spinibarbus caldwelli. NCBI lineage: Eukaryota > Metazoa > Chordata > Actinopteri > Cypriniformes > Cyprinidae > Spinibarbus > Spinibarbus caldwelli. The sequence continues at coordinate 20,162,458 of CM077233.1, read as the reverse complement.
CTGACTGATCTGTTACAAGGTCACACTCACAGAGTGCTGAAATGAATTCATATATTACAGACAAATGATCAATGGTCAACAGTCATGTCCAAATAGGCATGAATATACTGAATATTGAGATGCACATGAATACAACCATTTATTTCTTATTTTTATGAGTCATGAGTTACTGCAGATTTTTATCACATTCAGAAGCACAACTTAATATATTATTCATATCAAGCTTATGATCCAGATGACCTCCTATCTAGATGCCCTTAATATGCTGATCTTTCACTAAGTCATGACCTTAACTATTACTGGAACAAACAAAACCTTCGGACGGGCAATAAAATTCTATGGGTGTTCACTTGACATTAAATTCCCATATAGACTCACTATAAGTTGACTAATTAATGCCCAGCTTTTTATCAACTCAATACCAATGATCAAATCACAAACACCAAATTTCCACATCCTAACAAAAACCTGTGTGCAAAGCGAAACTCGAGCATAAAACCTTACAATAGGAAATGAAGACCACAGCAGGTGCTGCAAGCATAGAAATCAAAACACATCATATAGGGGGTGTGGTTTATCTTGGAGAAACTATGGAGGTTGCCATAGTTACTTGTTCATTTCCAGAAAGAAAATGAGAGATAGGCAATTTGGCTATTGTTAGAAAGAAAATCATGCTTAAAAAACATGCTTATATATGCATAATGGGCATTTCTCTGCATTTTCTCAGAGAAATCCTCTAAGTCTTATACTAGACAAGAGTAAAAATAATGCTGCCTGTGGACAGGTAACCCAGATCAATTCTCTCCATGTAACCACAGCAGCTTTCCAGGTATTTTACATGTATTACTTTTCCCTTTATGCATTTGGCAAATGCTTTTATCCAGAGCGACTTACATGGCATTTACATTTTATCAGTTCTTGCTTTCCCTGGGAATCGAACCCATGACCTTGCCGTTACTAGCACCATGCTCTGTTATGCTATTTTAATGTTATCTCCTCAGAAACATTGAGAAAAACTCATTTTAAATTAATGCAAATGTGTTTTCTATCCCTTATCAGCTCAATACTCATATTTTCTACCATTTTTATGACTTGACAGACATTAAATGCACGTTTATATCACAAATAAAGTGGTGTCACCTAAACATACAAACTGCTCTCAAATGCACCTGCAGGGAGACACTTTTGCTGCAGAATGCGGTCGCCACTGTCTTTTAAAACCTGAACAGTTTATTAACTTAATTTAACTGGAATAACAACCGTATTGCGCAACTGTGTCAAACAGGGCCTGTGAGACCTACACTATAATCAATCAACACTGAATTAATTCAATACCAGAACAAAATACTAAAACAAACCGTAAGAACACAGCAAAAGATCAATAATAAACCCAAACTAGCGACTCGCCATATGTGGAGTTTCCTCACAAAGGATGAAGTGAATGTACTCCATTTCTTAAAGTTTAATCTCATTTATTCCTTTTCAGAACTGTTTTCAAATGCCGCCTAGGCCTAATTAATTACCTTAGGCAAGCCAATTTCCGGTAGCGTTATTTAAAGGCCCACGTTTAGAATTGTGAGAAGTGACTTCTTCACTAATGAGCTAAAGGCTTTTTCCTGTAGCCTGTTATTGAGTAAGCGTAATATTCAAGATAAATATTATGATTACTCAATTATTCAACATAAATACAGCGATCATAAATACCATGACATTTTGTTGTTGTTTTCAAAGTCAAAGTCAAAGTCAGCTTTATTGTCAATTCCACCACATGTACAGCACATACATACAGAGAATTGAAAGAGAATTTTTATACTTTGTGCAATTTTATATTTTGTTTTGTTTTTTGTTTTGTTTTATGAAATTATTTTATTGTCCCAGCCCCACTATAACTTTAATATGAAACATATAAATTACACGTGTAAAACTATTAGAAGTTAAATAATAATAAACTATTTAAATATTTACTGTGTGAAAATGTTTTTAGTTGTTTGATATTAATTATGATATCAAATAAAGATTGTCTCACAGCTGTGGCATCATTACCACCATAACAAACAACTTGTTGTTCAGTGTACATGTTTAATAAGGATATAACAGTGTCACTGAAGAGCTTGAGATGAAATATATGTGATGTGTGCGGGGAAAAAAAAAAAGAATCTTTTATGCATAATTTATAAAAATAAAATGTAGCTGTTGTCAGATTCATGACTTTCATGAATCATGGCTTTCAGAAAAACATGACAAGATCCCCCCTGCGATACATATATACACTACTGGACATTGTTAGAAGACAAATTAAATTAACTACTGTGAAAAGTGTTTTTAAGTTAATTAACAAGTCAGTATATCAAAGTACCAGTGTGTTTCCCAATGATTCCATCCCTGTACTTCACCATGATACTTTTTGTTTGTTTGTTTTAAGGGTGGGCTATTTAACAGACTGTATTCCGTTCTTGACTAACCTTTTAGGCCCTCTCTGTGTCTGTAGTAGCCTATCCATAAACTAGCAAACAGCTTGTTTCTGGGTTAATTTTCCATACACAGGCACTGATACAGAATGACTGTCATGATGTGAACGGCTTAGGATAAGACCGAATGAAGCTAACAGAGCATTTCTGCTGCATTTCCCTTGTGAATATTAATGGATCATGTGTCTGTATCTGTATCTGCCTCAGTCGGTGCTGACTCCGAGTGCAGTGCACAGTGCAGAATTTTACAAACTTTTATTGCCCTCAAAGAGCATACTGCCTTGAATTCCGACAACTTAGTCCATCTAAAACAAGCATCTACTGAGGTTTGTACTAACTTTGAATTAATATCCAGCGAGGCTTGCACTTCACACCTCCCATTAGATGTAAACTGGGTCTAAAGCAAGGGTTCGGTCAGCACAGCATGATGCTCAGGTCTAGAGAGAGCACCTGGTTGTGTAACACCCCAGTGCCGCTCCACAGGGGCCATGCATTATGCAGCGATTGCATTTCCATGCTGCTTCCTCCTGCGCAGCAGTAAAAATAGAAACACAGACCTCGGTGCTCATGCTTCGCTGTTTACGACTGCGCCGTCCTCCTTCGCTCCCGACTGTTATTACTCAAACACCCATACACACACACGACATCTTACCAGAAATATTAAGATCAGAAGAGGTCAGGCTGCTCAAGGAAACATCGTCCTGAGATGTCAAAGATCCCAAGACACCGAGCTTTTTATGACTTACTTATTAATAAAAGCACTTTTGTGTTCATATTCCCTTTCTGAATGGTTCCCGGGGTGTAGAGAAAAGGGGGAAAAATGCAAACAACTCTGCATAAAGCTATCCAATGCTTCATCCAGTGCTTGATACATTTTGTTATACATAGTTTGTCTGGTAACTTGATATGGATTTGCATATTACATATTCAAGTTGATGTTTCTGTGGGGGCTGTGAGTGGTAACATTGCATGCACTACCAACTTTGTGTTTAAACAACAGAAAAGGCCAATGAAATTTCCTCCGGGTATACAAAATCTCTATCTACTCTGTTTACTGTTGTCACCATTGCAGTTCTAGTGCCTATTATAAGGAACAGCACAATATAAAAAGCGAGTGCAACTTCACTGACAGCTACACTGAGGCAGCCTTTGAGCCCACGCATCAATAAAAACTGTGGCTCTCACTTTCTCTGAGTCTACCGATATCAACACTGCAGACACAAACAAGAGAGAAAAAGACTGAGAACTGGGGTACATACCCACTGCATAAGAGTAAAAGTCCATTGCTTAGCAAGAAAAACAAACTTTTCCATGTTTAAAATATTATAACAAAGAAACTTATGATGTAAAAACCATTACATCTTTTTTAGTTCAATTTTCTTGTGATTCTACTATGTGCGTATGGAGAAAAAAAAAATGTCTAAAGTTCATTTGTGTATTCAGAGAAGGGTCAGAAATTAAGAAGAGCTTAGAAAACAAATGACACAGAAAGCGGATGTCACAGTGATGAATTCCCCTGATTTTATTTGTGACATGCATAGTCTTTATATTCTATTTTTGGCCAAAAACTTTGACTAAACAACTTTGACTTTGAACTTAACTTCTTTAAGTTCATGTATTAATTCATTTATATGCAGCAATATATTGAGTTCATGTTGATTTAATGGTATATAATACATTGCAAGAGGTTTATTCTTATTGTGAAGAACATTTTAATAATCTAAATAACCTTTTTCCACTATAAAGAACCTTTTATGCAATGGAAAGGTTCTGTGGATGTTAAAGTTTCATAATGGAACCACAGATTCCAATAAAGAACCATTATTTTTAAGAGTGTATAAAAAACCCCTGAAAGGAAAATGTCACCTCTTTACAGAAAAGTTCATTTCTGACACTGACTCAGAGCTGTCATTACCTTCCACGAGTCTGTGTTAAATCACAGTGTGGGTTGCTGCTCGACTGGGAGAGCTCAGTCTTGTTTCCTCGAATTGTTTGGGTTGCATAATTAGTTGAATATAAATCAGTGAATAAAACCCAATCTGCAATTCCAACGATAGGCCATTGAGTGTTAAGCGCATTAGCATTTTTTCTGATTCTTTTTGAATGACTTTGTTGAAGAGAATTTTCTATAAGATGCAAATAGCCAGGATGATCACAGACTTAATTTGTTAACTTTTCATTAATAAAACTTTACGAATCACAGCCCGAGTAGCAGTGTTTGAAGCCCTGTACGTCTCACATCACAAATGTAGCACAACTAGCCACTGGCTCCTCTGCTTCCTCTGACGACGTTTGATGAATTTTCATTTGGTGATGTGCAGGGTTTGCAGTATTGAAAAGGCTTTAATGTATCACATATTCTTTTCGTTCTCGCTCTCTCTCTTTCTTTTTTCATTTTCTTTTTTTCTTTTTTTACCTTGAGCACCATCAATGGAACAGTTCCCCAAACTCAAGCACACTAACTCCTGCTTATCCTAATGGGTCCTCTTAGGCTGAGAGGAGATACAACCGTGCCAGACTCAGACAAGAGACTGAGCGAGAGTACGCGTTCACTTGAGGGATGATGCACAGCAGGAGCTCAAAGGAGAGAAGAAGGTGGAGGAGGGAGGAGGGGGTGAAGAAGAGGAGGAGGAGGAGGGGAGGAGAGAGTCTCTATGGCCAACTCTGAATGTAGTTCTTTTTCAAGGTCAACCTCATACACATTGGAACGGTTATACAAAAACAGAATAAAAACAGGCTACATACAATGTGCACTTTCACTGGAAAGTGAGAATAGCTTTACAAAAGATGCTTTCTTCTAGATTTATGTTTTCAATAACAGCCGCCATTGCCTCTGTATCATCGAGGCTGAGCGGCGTGTACGACGTAGGCAATTTTAACGTGCTGGCGTTGTGATAACGGAGCAAATTCTTTTATTGATTTTGGTGTATATCACAAGAGTTTCCCCTTATCATCACTCTATAGGTCTACTGTCATCCCACGCAGCCTCGTAAAGATAATTTCACATATTGCACAGATTTGTCACTTTTTCCCTGAAGACATCCACCGAGCACAAATTCATGGTTGTTCATTAACAAGACGGTCAATTCCCCCAAACAATGTGCTTCATGTCACAATAAAAAGCAGGTTTTATGGCTTGTAGAAGTAAAGCACTATTAAACAGATAAAGCACACCAAACGGGCATCTGGAGGATTATAAAAAGGGCTGCCACACGAATAAACTCACACACCCCAAACCCATAGCCATTCAGAGAGAGGGGTTATTGAGTGCATGTTGAAAAAATTGCGTAAATGCTGCCCCCTTCAGGAAGACTTCGGAGCGGCTGCGACACCATGCAGATTGAGGAGAAAAAGATGAGTTTTCTCTCAAAAGAGGTTTACTCCTGCCCCCATGTGTTAAGTGTGTGACTTTATGTAACTCTTCCAAATTGGAACATTTCACATGAGAGAATTTCAGAGAAATGCAATTGTGCAATTTATTTATTTATTTATTGATGTGCAAAATGCACATACAGATGAAAGATTATAGTACAATCAATCATATTTATTAACCTTATAATACTGATAATAATACAATTTGAAATGCTGCCCACTGAAAAATGAAGTTTATTTGCAAAAATAGATTCATTTTCAAAAATCATGTTTTTTATTATGTTATCACGTTTTACTGTTTTATTGTGTTAGTTAGCTGTATTTTTAAGTTATTTTTTACCTAATCAAAATAACCCAACTGCAAACTCTTCAAGCAACAAAACAGCTAATTTATCTCTTAATATCATTAAAACCCAGTTTTAGACTTCATGGTGTCCAGTGGCCATTGTTCCTCCTTATGTTGAATAAGGGCCAATACTTCCTAGGAGACTCAAAACAGCCAGCATGAACACTATAGACTTGTGTGGAAAGAATCCAGACTGCCAACATCACTGGTTCAATTTGTTTGGCAGATGCCCTGCTGTGGGCAAAAAGGCTGAAAGACTTTTTCATGCAGCTTGTCGTCTAGTTTGTGTGTACTCTGTGTATTGTGTATAACAAGTTTATTGTATATTCAGTACATTGTATATTGTCTGTAGTGTATATTGATACCTGTTATGTGAGCACCTGTGGTGAAATGAGCTTTTTTTATGATTAAAGGGCAATATTTGCCCCAAGGGTTGATTTTCTGAGGCATTTTTTTTAGCTTTATGAGAGCATATATATTTCAGACCTCATAAAAACATTGAGTCACCCATTTAGGTCAAAATGCAATTTATTAAATTGAATCAACATCATATACAAACAATATCATGACACAATAAACATTCAGCTAATATATTTATGGACTCGATATTATACAGTTCTCTATTGTCTGCCATTAGAATTCAATTTGAATATAATTGCTGTTCCTAGTTTTGAAGTTGGGAGGTTTTATTTCATGTTGAGTGTTTCTCTATCTGGATTTATTACTATTATTATTATTATTATTATTATTATTAGGCTATTATTATTATTATTATTATTATTATTAGGCTATTATTATTATTAACGTGTTCTGCACTGTGGCTCCAGAAGTCACTGTATTTCATGTTCACCTCTAAAGATAAATAAAAATAATCTTTTTCTGACTTTGATACATTTCTAGGATATGATATGAATTCATAATGATAACACTGTCATTTAATAAGAATATTGTAATAGCAATTTAACAAAATTGCCAATCATGTTATTTTTCTCCCTCTTCTACAATGACAGTGTGTTTGCCAACTCTGCATATTCGTTTGGAAAAGCCATAGTCGACCATAGTGCTAATAATAGGGGTGCTTTGTCTTTTCTGTCTTGATAATTTATGTTGAATTAAATATTAATTGATGAACATGACGTTTTGCAATATTTTGCATATGATGGATTGCAAAGCTTTCTAATGAAATACGCTGGTTTAAGCTATTATTTTCACCAGAGATAAGATGGTTTGATGGTTCCAGCTGATACAAGCCTGGTCAAGCTGTGTTTTGGCTGGTTTTTAAAGGAATTTAGGGTACTTTTCAGGGCAAGCTTGAATACCAGTTGAACACCAGATAAGCCAGGCAGTAAAACTACCGTTTACATTTTGACATTTATATGGTATTTTCATGTATGCTAATAAGAGATAAGATTGTTTGGTGGTTCCAGGTGATCCAAACCCGGTCAAGCTGTCTTTTGGCTGGTTTTAAAGGAATTTAAGGAATTTTCAGCCGGGCAAGCTGAAACGAGCTGAACACCAGTTTAGCCAGGCTGTAAAACTAGCGTTTATATTTTGACATTTATATGGTATATTTTTTATGTACGCTGAACAATGTTACGTTTTAAAAATCTTTTTCCGAGATTCATTTTCAAGTCTTGCTCAAATATGTCGTATTCGCACTGTTTCGTTAAGCTTCGGCAGCACTTCGTCTATTTCCGTCACCACTCGACCTTTTCCGCCGCGCTCTCGGCAGCTCTCGCTCAGTGCAGCGGGGTTGATGATCGGATTTTCGTCTCGTTCTCTGTGTTGTTGTTCTCGGTGACGCGACGGAGGTGTAGCCTGACGCGGTCTCTTACGTGTCGGCCTGAATAAAAGTGGAGCTCCGAGGGCTCGAGAGTGACGGAGGGAGTCTGTATCGGTAAGAGGAGACAAGTGTCCGCAGGGAAGGGCTCGCCCGAATGGCATAAGAGTCTGGTTTGGGTTCGGCCCGTTGGAAACAAAGAGATCATGGCGGCTGTAGTTGTTGCATGCAGAGGGAGGGGATGCAAACGGGAGAGCAACACAAACCCAGGGTGGGAAATCTTGATGCATGGCTGATTATTTAAAATGCAGGGAAATATGGATGCACAACATCTCTGGGTTTCTCAATGCATCTGTGCAGATCATATATGTGGGTTTTCCCCTTTCTTGTTGGCTTCTTGCACACACTGGCTAGACAAAATGTGTGCTGCTGGGTGGATTCAGGGTGTAATACTCTTATATCATTCAGGAATAATTTAATCTTCTCTGATGTCCTTGATGCACTGTGCGGTTTATTGGACACACTCAGATTAGATTGCAGATCTTTAGGATTGGGTTATTGCACTGTTTTATTGTATACTATTCTAAGAGCTGCGATTGCATACCCTCAAGCAAATACATTTTTATACACAATATAGAAAACCTTTTACCTTCTATACATTGCACATTACTAATAAATGCAGCACTATATTGCATATGTTTATATTAAATTCCACAGATCTATTCAAATACAAGTCAACTTGGTTATGAATTTTAAGACATTACTCCTGATATGTCCACAATGCCAAAAAAAGCAAATAAGTTTTTAGTTATTTATTTATTTTTTAACTATAGGCTGTCATTTGGATGCACACTTATAGTTTTAGATGTAAAGATACATAATTGCACAACAGCTACATGCTTCCTAGAATAATCTGTCCTGCAGAAAATAGGATTTGAAAAGTAGAGGGAGAACTATGCATGACCAATCAAACCACAGATAGACTCTGAGCGTCATGAGATCACATTACTGTCAGTTCACGCTTTCTGCCATGCTGGAGCTTGGCTCCCTTTCTCATCTTTTTCTTTTCTTTTTTTTTAAGAGCTTTATTGGCCTTATTGTTTCACACACAATTACAAAACAGCCACTAATGGTAATAAAACATTGTGTTATTTCTAATATATTCATTTTATCATTATATATTCATATTATATAATCACAAAACATTATGATATTTTAATGATCTTACTAGCATTGTTTAGTTTGGTATAAGATCTCTCTCTCTCTCTCTCTCTCTCTTTTATTTATTTATTTATTTATTTATTTATTTATTTTTGAAAGCTGAGTATAATGTCACAATTTTAGGGGACTGTTTGTTGGTTCAGCCAGTGGCAAATAAGGGAAGTGCTTAAAAAAAATAAAAACAAATAATAATAACAAAAAAAAAAAAAAAAAACCCTGTTTAAACTGTTTTTGAAAATCTTCTTTTTTTTATTGAAAAAGCCTTTATTTTTTTTTATATCTTTTTGATATTTTTTGGTTTTGCTCTTTTTTTTTTTGTAATTGAGTCTGTAAGTTGTATTGTTATTTGTGATGTTACATTTGAAAAAGCCAGTCACATGTTCATTTATGAAAACCTATAGCCTTGCTAGCTGTATATGGGGTAAATTAATCCAACTGTTCCTCTCCAGAGGAAGAGGCCTGGAGGTCAGACACTCCAGAATCTACGAATGCTGAACAGTCAAGGGAAGCCAGGACTGCATTCACAGCATATTGTGATGCACTTTCAATAAAAAAGGCTGTATGATGACACCTTTATTGCAGTACTTAATTTTTTATCACTGGCCAGTGCACTAGTAATTTTACACTCTAATATTAGATGTTATTGTAGACCAATGCAGAAACAAAGATTTTCAGAGCACCTTGGGGTTACACACTGGGACTTTATTTAATGAGAACCTACAAACTCTTTAAATTCACACTGGGATTTTGATTCATTTTTACTGTGCACTGTAGTGCATTGCATCGCCCTATGCAGGCGTATGTTTCAAGAGAGACCTGCCAATATTCTGTGCTAAAGCATCAAAGGTCAGAGTTCACTGTATCCTGAACGTAAAAATCAGCAAGGATTCAGCAGTTTGTTTCTATATCTTAAATTTAGCAACTTTAAATAAAGACAAGACATATTTGATGCAGTTTCTTTCCTGGACAAGAACGTTTATCAGTGGACATGAAGTGATGCAGTCTCAGTTTTTAGACCAAATGACCGTTGTATTGATTCATAACTGTGCTTGTCTCGAGTGCAGGAAATTTGCGCCCTTATTTCTGACATAATGTCAAATGATTAAATTAAAACTCCATATAGAGTTGCAGCACAGGAACGATTTAGTCATACTTTACAAATATAGCCACACATTAGTTTATTCTAAAATTGTCTTCCCTTTCCAAGAAAGTATAGAGCTTCATTTTCTTGTCTTATAAAACTGGACAAAACATTTTAGTGGATATTAAACTTTGGGTTGGGTTTTCATATCCTTATCATGTTACAGTATTATACCAACTAAACTATATTATGATACCTAGTAGTATTACAATACCACTGGCTTGGATGCAGTGATTCTTATAGCATTGCAATGAATGTAATGGCACCAGGATGCCATGAAGCAGTGGTACTTATATCAAACTTTATGCACATTTATTTATAGAAGTCACAGTGACAAGGAAGAAAGGAATTCTGTCTAATCTGACATTACTTGCAACTGAGCCACAGACTTTATACTTTATTGGAGAATCAACCTAGTAGTCACTTAGATTTACTTCTGTATATTAAACTGGAATAGATTAAAGTATTTTTACATTGCAAGAATTACGCACTTGATATTGTCATTTACTCTTCCTCAAGTTTTTCCAAACCTGTATGAATGTCTTTCTTTTGCAGAACACAGAAGAATTGTGTGTCCCCATTGACTTGCATAGTTTTTTTTTTTTTCTCCCATACTATGGGAGTCAGTGGGGACCATCAGCCGTTACTTACCCATAATCTACCCATCTTTTATTATCAAGAAAGAAACTTATACAGGTTTAAAAATAACTTGAAGGTGAGTAAATGATGACAGAATTTTCATTTTGGTAAATTATCACTTTAATGTCACGTTTGATCAGCATTACTTCATTTTTGTTAGATACTGTATACCAGCAACAGTGTTTGCAGAGGTTTATCCCTCAGTATTTCTTCAGTAGTATGAGGGATGGTTTCAAAGTAGAAATGTCAAAGTTACTGTCTAGTAAAGTGACTTTTCTGTGTCTGTCTGATCAGATTTCTGCAGTAGCAGAGAGTGAAGGCTTACCAGAGTCAGTGGACGTGTGAATTTTGTCTGGGTTTCCCTCTTATAGGTATGTACACTTCATCTTCAATGCCAGTGCAAAGTTTCAGGTTGAGACTGTGAAAGTAGTGTTAATAAGCAGGAGTTAACTTACTTAACATATGTTAATCATTTATGTAATTCAAGTCACCCTGAAATCAAATTTCTTATTTTAGTATAGATTATTGCAGTGTTCATTAAAATTAACATTATCATCATTATCATTATTATTTTAAACCTGCTTATCATCATTTTAAAATTAATACTTCTCCAACAATTTGTTGCTCACATGAAACAATCACAGCAAATGACAACATATTTGTGTAATTATTAAGTATTATTATAATTAAGTTTAATTAAGTGTTTTTTAGTTTGTTAAAGGGATAATTCACCCCAAAATTTGTCATCATTTACTTGTTCCAAACCTGAGTTTCTTTTTTCTCTCGAACACAAAAGTATATATTTTGAACAATGTGGGCCATTAACTAGCATTCTTCATTTTTATTTTTATTTATTTTTTTTTTTTGGTGTGTGTGTGTGTTCAGCAGAAGAAAGAAACTCGTACAAAATATAAATGGAACACTAAATTAAATTTTACGGTGGGATGACATGATATAGGAATATGGTGATTAAAAAATATTATCAGCACTTGCTTGCTATATTGACTGTTTTTGTCTACTTTAAAATAATGACACATTGTTTCTTTCTACCTGTGGCAAAAATATAAATTCAAGATCTTTTTATTTTCATCCTGTTTCTTACCAGCTAACTCAATGACCATGGAGTCGGGAGCCGATGCCCAGCAGGGTGCAGACACTGCGGTCTCTGAAACTGAGAACCAACAGATCACACAGGCTCAAATTGCCACTCTTGCACAGGTAGGAACACGATCGATTGTTTACTATACAGCACATCAGATGAATTCAGGGCTTATTGTAGTCTGTTTATTTTGAAACATGTAAAGCTAAAACATTGAATCAAGAGTCTGACATTAGAGACAGGATGACTGTGTTTGAATGTGTGTGTGATGTTGGATAGGTAACAATGGCTGTGGGACACGCTAGTGCCACAGCACCCACAGTCACCCTGGTGCAGCTGCCCAATGGTCAAACAGTACAGGTGCACGGAGTGATTCAAGCTGCTCAACCTTCAGTCATTCAGTCTCCACAGGTGCAGACTGTCCAGGTAAGACAACTTAAAACTTCAATATCTCTAGATGTTAAAGGGGTCCTATTATCCATTTTCACTTTTTGAATTTTAGTCAGTGTGTAGTGTGTATGTTTGGGCATAAAAAGATCTACAAAGTTACAAATCTCAAAGTCCACTCCAAAGGGAGAGATTTCGCTTTTAAAAAATCCCTTTTCAAGAACTACAACGAACGGCTCGTTTGGACTACAGCGTTGTTTTCCGGTGTTAGTGATGTCACATAGCGGTCCATTAGAATATGATTAAAATAAATCCCGCCTCCGGAAATTTGAATGGTTGGGGGGTGGGGAGGGGGGAGCTCGTGGTTAGAATGCTTGGTTGAGTGCATCATACAAGACAACGATGAAGAAGAAGTGCTGCTGTAGCGTCAAGTTTTCGCAAGTTATTACACATGCACATATGTAAATATGTATGTTACAGTTATGAAAACGTTTTTATAAATTGCTGACAGTACAATACTGGACAATGATGTTATCTGCAGAATTTACATTTCAATTATGAGACTACAGTGTTTTTCATACATTGATTTATTTATCAAAACTGACTGCCACAAATAGATTTTCCAAAAGGCTTTGACTTCGTTGAATAAACATGAGCACTGCATGTTTCAAAATCGAAACCCGGTGCGGGTGTTTTTATATCACTGTATTTCTCAAGGAAACTGACTGTCTTCAGAAAAATTTGGATGTCATTTACATTTAATCTCGCTTGTAATGTGTGATAAAGCAGCATTTGTGAGCTGAGCGTTGCTTTGTGTACAGCGTTACCGGGGAAACCTTGATCTCTACCACTCCAAACATAGATATATATACGTAGATGCCTCATTAGCGACTGTTTCTATGGGCCGCTATACGTAAGCCGTCCGCCATATTGTAGCGGTCAACTTGACGTCATTCACCATAGTAATCACTGAATATTCGAAAGATGCCACAATCCTGCACAGCCGATGGTCTGCGAACCCAACGGCTCTGTGTGAACCTACAGTATGGTGAATGACGTCAAGTGGACCGTTCCAAGATGGCGGCCGCATCTACGTGCCTGGAGCGGTCGATAGGGCGTCTATATTTGTCTATGACTCCAACAGTGCCTCCCGCTGGTAGAGAATCAATTTGCATATATGCTGCCACAAATCGTGATTTAGGCAAAAAAAACAATAACAATAACGTTACCGCTCTAATATGTCTTGCATTATCCATGCGTGCAATGGTTCTGCGTGATCTTCTTGTTCAATATTCTCGGGGTCTGAATCCGGCTCAAATTGATATGGCAATATTGACGCCATCTGGAACTTGCTGCTTTGGCAAGGGGCGGGGCAGTACTGAAACACTGCCTAAAGCTGTGGTCACACTAGACTTTGAGCATGCAAAATCGTTTCGCATGCTACAACGGTCGTGATATGACGTCACGCTGTGCGTCTTTTTAAAAACGTAAATTCAACACGTAGCAAATTATAATACATCTAAAATGTAAAAACATACAATCTACTCCACTTTCCTGCAGCGCTGTAGTTTTAAATTTATGTTCTTTTAATTCAGATAGGAGGTTATGCTGTGATGTATCGATCTGCCGTTGGTCACACGGTATCACGTGATGCGAGTTCGCAGGCTAGAGTTCACCAAATTTGAACTTTGTTACGCAGCGAAATATTTTCGTTCGGGCTTGCGTTTCCGTTCTGACGCATTCGCATGCGTATGAATGGAAGTTAATGGAACAAAAAGTCTAGTGTGACCGCGGCTTAAGCTGTTCGCCAATCACAACGCATTGGGACAGCTAACCAATCACAACACATTTCGTTTTTCGGAAGGCGGGCCTTCATCAAACCCGGAACTAATCGAGCCGTTTGTGTCAGGCTGGGGAGAAAGGTATTGTAATCATGTAAATTATGTGAAAAATAATGCGTTTTTTGAACCACCAAGCATGAGAGCATGTTCTAGTACACCCCCAAAACAAAATCAAGACTTTGTAAAAGAGCATAATAGGACCCCTTTAATGACTGATTATCAAGTGACAAGATGCATTTAATTCTTGATGTATTCCATTCACCTCACATGGTTCTCTTAACATGCAATTATGTGAAATTAATTACTAAATATGATATTTTGTTCTGTTGTCTGTTGATTGTCTGTTGATCAGATTTCCACAGTAGCGGAGAGTGAGGACTCACAGGAGTCAGTGGACAGTGTGACCGACTCTCAAAAACGAAGAGAGATCCTTTCTAGACGCCCCTCATATAGGTACGTATACGGTCTTCAATGGTTTCGCATGAGATAAGGACATTTTCAAGTCAACAGCTGTCTGTGATCTACAGGAAAATCCTGAATGACCTATCATCAGACGCTCCAGGAGTTCCGAGAATCGAAGAGGAGAAATCCGAGGAGGACACTGCGCCTGCCATCACTACAGTGACCGTGCCAACTCCAATATATCAGACAAGCAGCGGCCAGTACAGTAAGTCCATGACTGAAGTTTTGAGATATTTTGGGGTTCAGACCTACACTTCCCACTTTATAAGCACTGCTCAACATGTCTGGTGCACCATTATACCATAATTCCCAACATATTTGATTCCATGTGCACAGCTTGTCACCAAATCAGTGTTTTGGCAAATTGTCACAAGACCACCTCATGATTGCTGTTTCTCCTTCAGTCGCCATTACACAGGGTGGAGCCATTCAGCTTGCAAATAATGGTACAGATGGAGTGCAGGGATTGCAGACTCTAACCATGACCAATGCAGCAGCAGCCCAGCCGGGGACCACCATCCTGCAGTACGCCCAGACCAGTGACGGTCAACAGATACTGGTGCCCAGCAATCAAGTGGTGGTACAAGGTGAACTGGACTATTTCCCCCTGATTTTTTTTTACAAAGATTCTATCCAGTTTTAAGGATACAAACCAAGAAATTGCTTAAGTTAGTAAATAGTATAAATTTTTATATTGTTTTCAACTTTTTGCCTTTCTATGTTACTCTGGGCTATTCCATGTTAAAGGTGTCCATCATGATTCTATGCTTTAAGTCAAAATTTGGATTAATTGTTTGTTGGATGCATTATATCTGTCCTAAAGCTGCTTCTGGAGATGTTCAGGCCTACCAAATTCGTACTGCCCCAACTAGCACTATTGCTCCAGGTGTGGTCATGGCATCCTCTCCGGTCCTGCCAAGCCAAGGAGGTGCTGAAGAGGCCACACGCAAGAGGGAGGTCCGCCTCATGAAGAACAGGTAAAAACAAAAACAAGTTTTTGGTAAAAGCAAACGTAAAGTCAGCCTTATTACTTATGGTCATACATTCTGAGCCAGTTGATACTCTCATGTATGTACATTACCATTTGGGGTTGTTAATATTTTTATTTTTAAATTTTTGAATGAAGTGTCGCATGCTCACCAAAGATGCATTTAAAAAATACAGTAAAAACAGGAATATTGTGAAATATTGTTACGATTTAAAATAACTGTGTTTGATTTGATTATGTTTTAAAATGTAATTTATTCCTGTAATGGGAAAGCTGCATTTTCAGCAGCCATCTCTCCTCTCTTCAGTGTCACATGATCCTTCAGAAATCATTATAATATGCTGATTTGGTGATCAAGAAGTGATCACTTCTTAATATTATCAATGTTGAAAACATTTGTGCTGCTTAATATTCTTTGTAGAAACGGCGATGAATTTTTTTTTCAGGATTTGTTGATGAACAAAATGTTTCAAAGAACAGCATTTATGTATTTATTTATTTTTTTAAACATCAATGTCTTTACTCTTAGATTTGATCAATTTAATATGTCCTTGCTGAATAGAAGTATTAATTTCTCATAATCCTAACTTTTGAACAAAAGTATAAACAATATCAATATCTTTTTACTGTATAAACTGCACAGATTACTGACTAATTTCAATACTTGAGAGCTATTTGACAGATGTATGCAAGGCAGTGTAAATATAGCCTGTGATGTGAAAACAGACAAAAAAGAAATCTGATTGTCAAAATATTGGATCTGCGCATTATAATTTGTAGTAAATGCATCCTAAAATACCTGCTGTTTATTCATTATGTTGATAATATTCATGAAAAAAAATATAATTAACATAAAACATCGACAAAAAAAAGAGTAATATCTGAAGGATACATGTCATTTTAATTGTTATAATTTTGTTTGTTAATATGTATAATAGCATTTATCTTTAAATAAAGGCATGTGCAGTATAATATTTATCTTTAAAGGAACACTCCACTTTTTTTGAAAATAGGCTCATTTTACAACTCCCCAAGAGTTAAACATTTGAGTTTTACTGTTTTTGAATCCATTCAGCCGATCTCCGGGTCTGGCGGTAGCACTTTTAGCTTAGCTTAGCGTAGTTCATTGAATCGGATTAGACTATTAGCATCTCGCTCAAAATGACCAAAGAGTTTCGATAATTTTCCTATTTAAAGCTTGACTCTTCTGTAGTTACATCGTGTACTAAGACCAATGGAAAATGAAAAGTTGCAATTTTATAGGCCGATATGTCTAGGAACTATACTCTCATTCCGGCGTAATTATCAAGGAACTTTGCTGACGTACCATGGGTGCAGCAGGCGCAACGATATTACGCAGCGCCTGAAAGTAGTCCCCAGCTAGGTAACTAGTTATGATATAGCTGGGGACTACTTTCAGGCGCTGCGTAATATCATTATCGGCTGAATGGATTCAAAAACGGTAAAACTCAACTGTTTAACTCTAGAGGAGTTGTAAAATGACCCTGTTTTCAAAAAAGTGGAGTGTTCCTTTAAATAAAGGGATGTTCCATAGTGCATTTTTGCTGTAACATAGAGAATTATGAAATTTCTGGTATTTGACTATATATTTTGTCAACCCCATTTTGGACCAAAAAGATTCATCAAAACTAAGTAGATCTCGAATATATTTTCCCTCTTTAGAGAGGCTGCTCGTGAATGCCGTCGAAAGAAAAAGGAATATGTCAAGTGTCTGGAGAACCGTGTGGCCGTTTTGGAGAACCAGAACAAAACTCTCATCGAGGAACTCAAAGCACTCAAAGACCTGTACTGTCACAAATCAGAGTGATGTACCACACGTTCTCCCTTCATTCTGGCAGACTTACGTGTACAGAGACTAAAGGGCGAGTCATCCAGACACGGACGCATGTTTTCTAAATGTTTTCTTATTTTAACTTGCTGCAGACTGCCTGTATGAACACACAAGTATGTGAGGGAACTGAACAGAAGCCCCCTGGCCAACACAAATCTCCTCTAGAAATATTGGATCATGTCATTAAAGACAAAAAAAATGCTGAAAACCTTATTGTGGACATAAACACACAAATATGTTCTCAGCTATCTTTACTTCTGGACTCAAACCGAAACTCAGAGGAGGGGTTTGTGGGAAAATATTTACCTTTTTTTCCAGTGTGCTGGTGTATAAGTCGTCAATAACTTTTAAAAGATACAAATAATGTACAATAATAATAATTTAACTGACATTTCAATAGTATGGTAGGCATCAAGAAAGATTTTGTCTTGGAGTTGGGATCATTCCCTCTTGAGATTTTAAAGGTTTAACGTGTCTGACTGTTACCTTTATTTGGTGTATAGTGCTCTTGCGTTTTAAGTTGACATTTTTACCTTTAAATATGAACAAACTATATAAAATTATGAAAGCTGATTTACAGAATCTATGCCATTTATAAACAGAAATATTGTGTATTGTATACAGAACAAGATTATAGCCCATGTATATTTCGATTTTGACATTTTGCTCATTTTAGATGAAAAAAAAACATACCTAAATCGTTTAATTTCATAAAAATACTGCCTTTGCAGAAGCAACAGTTGCACAAACAATATAAAAAGGTCATTTTATTGCAGACATTTGGTCAAATATACACCAAAATTCACATTACAGTGTCAAGAATTAGAAGTGATTTTGAAATATTTTTCAGGTTAAACATTTCTTCACATTTAAATTGGTCATATTTGGCAGATCACTTTTGTGTTATGCTTGTGTATCATAGAGCTATAACTGGATGAAATACAATCCAATACATTCTATCTCTGGCATTATAAACAAAAGCATGTTTTATAAATATTACATTAGCTTTGATATTGTTATATGGTCAATTTTTCATTTCAACACTAACTGGGAGGCAGTGTCTTTGTATTTGATAATGTGAAAACATAAGTAAAGAGTACATGTTATCTATTATAGCATATGCATTTTTGGCAGCTATTTCATATATATATAAAAAAAGAAGATATGTTAAAAGGATTTCTCTTGGTTTCATTTTTCCTTTGTTCACATTCAGTTGCTTCTGAAAATTCAAGAAACATCTGAACAGTTGGTAACTTAAGTTACAGTTTGCCTTCATCAACGTAAGTTGTATTTTGTTTACAAAGTCGTCTCAGTTGACCCAAACTGTTTAAGGCTCTTAAAGTTCTTGATGAATATATATATATATATATATATATATATATATATATATATATATATATATAATTTTTTTTTTTTTTTTTTTTATCTGTTAATTATTGGACTTTTAAAGTTGTTTGAAAGCAAACGGGGTTCACATTTTGGTTGTAGTGACATTTTGCATATATTTTGTACCGAGGACAAAAAGTTTTGAAAGAGATGTTAGCAGCCAGAGAGACTGAATTTAAAAATGCCCATCAACAACTTCAGTATATACCTTTGTCATCTGTTGGCAAGTGCATCATCTGCTGCTACTCTTAAACTTCGAACCGTCTGCCTGACGTGTCATTTACGCATTCAGGCGTGACAAATTATGGAAGCAATCTCTCCTCGGCAGGCGCTCATGGTCCAGATCTGCAGTCTAACTGCTTATGCAAGCTGACATGCAACCTGATTTCCCTCACAAAACCAATTATTTTCTGACACAAGAATCTGAATTGGCTCATCGAAGGACAGACTGACCTCAGCTTTCAGAGAAATGCAAATTCTATCTGTTTTCAGTGATAGAATCTTTATTCATTTTTCTGAACTGATATTAACTTTTTTTCCCCCCTCTTGCATGTACCCCGTATGCAATGAGATTGACCTATTGCCATTCTGGCCAAAGTGAACTCCGAATATGCGACTATGTGTGTTTGTCTTCATGCATACAAAAGACCAATCAATCTAAAGCAATGTTTGATCCCATTCATTTTGGACAAACACATCATGCACTTTTTGTATGATAGCTTTCACCTTTTGGACACTATGTACAGAACTGGTAGGATTTTATAGTGTTTAGAAGTGTATTGTATATACTTTGTGACTTGGCTTACATTTTTAGAAGCTTTGCACACTGTTACTGTTAAAACACAATTGTGTATACTTGTTGTTCCCCCACCTTCCTTTTGTACACAAATGTAAATCTTTAATAAAATACTAATACTGCACAATGAGTGTTGTGGTTGGAAATACTGTAATGCAATGTGCTTAACACCATACTCAAGTGATTTTTCAAAGCTGTGAATTAAACAGGTTATTGGAATATGTTTTACAAGAAAGCATTACTTCAATCTTTCTACTTTAAAATTTCATTTTGAATGTAATGTGTTCCTTGCGATTTCCTTGAAATTTCCTAGCAATTTCTGAGTAAAAATTGTTTCAAAGTAAATTCTGTAGGAAGCTGAATGAGACCCCCAAATGAGTCTGAAGCATTATTAACCCTAATTTTTCTCTGATTACTCATTTTTTATTGTCTGACTGAATGTTAATTTGGTAGAGACATTCTAATATTTTACATGAATTTTTCGCAAAAAATTGGATTTAAAATTTAAAACAATCAGGTCATTGTTCAATTGGAGTGGCGAACAAGAGGCAGAATTAGTTTTAAAAAAAAAATTGTATTTAAAAAAAATTGTAAAATGCTTCCAAAGATCAGCATTTATCTGAAATAAAAAATAAAAAATTAAATAAATAACTTTTGTAACATTATACACTACACCATTCAAAAGCTTGGAGTCAGTATAATTTTATTTATTTATTTATAAATAATGGAAATTATGGAAATTAATACTTTTATTTAGCAAAGATTATTTATATTGATCAAAAGTGATGATAAAGATATTTATAATGTTACAAAAGATTTCTATTTCAGATAAATGCTATTCTTCTGAAATTTCTGTTTATCAAAGAAATCTGAAAAAAAAATCTGCTCAGCTGTTTTCAACATCATAAATGTTTTTTGAGCAGCAAATCAGAATATTAAAATGATTTCTAATGATTTCTGAAGGATAATGTGACTATCAAAACTTAGCTTTGAAATCGCAGAAATAAATTACATTTTAAAATTTTAAACAGTAAAAATATTTTCAAATTCTACTGTTTTTGCTGTACTTTGGATCAAATAAATGCACGCTTGGTGAGGCGAAACTTACATACACATACAAATATGTAACATTTGTATGATTTAGCCTACTAGTATTTAAATTTCTATTCCACGACAAAAAAAAAAAAAAAAGACCCAACCATTTTTATTTCTTATAACTAAACAGCACTTGCTGAATTAAGCATAGATACTGTTTGAAATGTTTATCATTCTATGGTTTATATACTATTTCACAAAAGAATAGTAGGCACTGTACAGTATGCAGTACGCTAGTATTCCATTTCATTCTATTCACAAAGAGGTGTGTAAATGGGCGGGGTTTAAACCTTTATTTTGCCGGCATGATTGACAGTTATAATCACCAATCCTCAAACAGATATTTATTTTGTTTTGATCCCTCATCCAATCGTATTTGATGGAATGTCGAAAAGGGGCGGGTGCTCACTGCGTCACTCGGAGCAGATGGCGGTGGTGGCGGGGAGCGGATCGCTGCTGCTGCACTGGCCGGCGAGGAGGAGGGGATAACAGGGGGACGCTCCGACGAGACTCGCTGGACAAAATCGAATAACTCCAAACAAACCCGGAGCCTGAATTAGGCGCATGTAAACGCACAGGACTTTATTCATCTGCAGCGTTAAAAGCTTCATTTTCTCTCGCTACGGGCCCCGAAGGCCTGAGGATTTGAGTGATTATTGGATCCAGAGTTTCAGCCAACACACAGATCTGCCATATACATGACGGATAAATGCTTGGAAGTCTGTTCTTCAGGGGCTGTTTCATCTGTTCCCGAGTTGAACCGCCAAACCGGCTTAATTTAGGACACATTCGGACATTTAAATCAGGATTAAAGGGATGGTTTATCTCAGTTAGCACGACGGCTAATAACGCGCTTATTCACAATGAATCAATATTAGCCGTTAGCAGTTAGCATGTGCGGCTAATTTAAAAGAATAAATCCGTATTAAATGATCTCAGACTGATATTTTCTAGTGATATGTTGTCAGTCACGTGTCTTATATCCGGTTGTATTGATTGCTCGGCTGCTAAAGGCTTAGGTCTTCTGTTGCACTGTGTCTAAACGCATGGAGTCCCGTTATATGACTGGCACAGATAGTAAAATACCTCTTTGAGTCTGGAACAGCAAGACAGCACAGCAGTAAATGCTGACTCTGTTTGTTTATTTCACCCCTTCATTTAGCTTGAGTTCATTCATTGGATCCACTGCTTCACATTTGATGACAGAAGCAGCCTAGACTAACACACCTGAGCAGGTAGAGGACATACTTGTGTGTATAATCATGGGAAATACAGCATCCTGCTGCGTGTCCCCCAGTGGGAGCCCCAAACTACCCCGTCAGGTGGAGCGTCTGGAGGACTATCAGATCAACACAGACCTGAGCGATGACACCGGGCCATACTTGCAGCACATCAGTGACCGAGAGGTTCCTGATGGTAAGTTCTAGTGGGTAAAAGATCTAGACCACAATAGCTCAGTCCTGCTAGTGGAGATCAACCTTCTGGACTAACCCTGCTCAAACACACCTGAACTAGCTCGTCGAGGTCTTAATGTTTACTTGATAATAATACAGACGTGTTGGAAATTAACTTTTGATGTGGATCTCTACCCTTGATCCAGACAAGTGGTTCTCAATTGCACATTTTGGATGTCTCCCCTAATTAACCTGATTTATCATCTGTTTATTAGAAGTAGTTTCAAGGTCTTGACTAGTTTCCAAAATGTGCAGTTCTTGGGTTATCTAGAACCAGATTTGACAACTAAATCTAGAACTTTAATCAAAATGTTGCAGGTTTGGATCCTGCAAGTGTTGTTTCATGACAGCAACTGTCACCACACAATTCTATTCTGTTCTTTACTATACTTGTGTTTCCACATTTGTGTGCCACAGCGTCTTGAGGAGCTTTACTGCTGTGATCCGATGCCTTGACCTCCTCGTCTCACGGGTTGGGTTTCTATTAAGAGCTGGAGACTTTAAGTGCTGTTGGTTTGCTCTGAAAATGGGTGGCCTATGATATTTTCGGTCCGAATAACAATTGCAGATTTTACTAATTAGCTACACTTAGTAACTTTAGTTAAAGAAACAAGGTTTATGGAGATGTTTAGAAGGATATCTGTTAGTATTTGGGATATGTGTGTGATGCCTCTTGGGATTGTTTGCAGTCTTTACTGCTGTTTATTTAGCCTGAGCTATTTTACCCTCAGGGGAGATGCATATAGTCACACTCACAAATAACTTCCAGTGCTGTATTTAGAGCATCATGTCTTCATCTTTGGCTTAAAGCACATATGACAGCAGTGTAAACACTACTGCGGCTGCGGTTAATCCTTTATGATTGGGACATTCCAGGTCATGGTTAATTTGGAATAATGTTGGACATGAGAATAAAAACGATTCTAAGTTGAACTGGCAGAGACGATCAAAAATGTGTAGTATTCCTGGCATCCCACTGATGTAGATCTTGCGACAGCTGCATTCTCTCCTTATCTCGCTCTCTCGTTGCGAATCTCTATGAGGTATGTTTTGTTCCCTTTGGGGCTTAGAGGTTAAGTTTGGATAAACTTAGTTTTCCTGTATTGAACGGTCTCACTGTCTTCATATAGTATATAGAATCACTTCTCTGGTGTGTTATGCCAGTGTTCACTGACATCTTTCAAAAGTGTTAAATATTCTTATGACCCCAAAATTTGAACCGTAATGTATGCTAAAGGGATAGTTCATAAAAACAGTAATGCAAAGCACAGAGAGCAACTGGTCTTTCTTTCTGTATTTCCACAGACGTCACACAGGTTTGGAGCAACATGAGACTGAGTAAATGATGACAGAACTGCTAGTTTTTAATTGAACTAATCCTTTAAAGCAATAATTTATGGGAGGTCATTACAGGGCTTTTACCACAGTTAAGGAGTGTTCTTATGCACTAAGTGAGGTGGAGTAAAATCACTATAACACACGGCCTCAAGATTTTGATCTAATCTTTATGTGTGATCCACTAAGAAAGAACGCGTTTGTATTTGCCAGCAGTATAATGTTAGCTGCACCTCCCTATTGGTCAGCATTCTCTCTCACCCATGACCATCGATCTCTCAGGGGAAGGAATCTGGGCCTCAGCTCCAACAAGAGTTTGGCTGAGAAATAAGTCTTCGGGTTTGCCAACTAATTTGGACTTGTCATTCTCACTTTGCCATGCCATTCGTATCCTCGGGTAGAAATGGCTGTGAATTTTTGTTGAAGAAAGATATCAAGACTTGTACTGCCAGGCTCTGAGGTTTTCATTTATTAAGAGTACATGTTTGGATGTACCTGAATTTAGTCTTTTAGAAATTATCTGCACTTTTGCATATTTTAACATGCAAGAATAGGGTCTTCGAGTGACATTTTGATAGAGTTGCTTATAAATATCTTCGCCATTAACCAGAATCAATGTTATTAATTTAACTAGCTATAAACTTTCTTAATGAATTATATACTTGACTATTTAACTAACTTTAACTACTGTTGTTTCTAGCTGTTGACCGGCCAGAAAAAAGTTGGAAGCAGGAAAAAAAAATGCCAATGCCTACTTGTGGGCACAGTGGCTCTTTGGTAATGCTATGAATGCTACATGCATTGTGATTTGCCTTGTGATCCATTGTACATTTAGGGCCATAGACCGTAAAGTAAAATCATCCAAACTAAAGCTGGGTACCCTGAACTTCCTCAAGAATTCTTCTGTCCTGCACCTGCACTTCACCTCCTGCCAGTTTTGTAGCTCCCATGACATGGTTGCAGCTGTCCAAACATCTCCTTGGAGTGTGTTTACTGTACAACTTAGCAGCACTGGCACAAATCTTTTGACCCTGTCTCCATTTAATTCCAGAAGAATGTCTCTTCATTGGCTGATGTAGACATCTTTCAGTGAAGTGGCCTGGGCAAAATCCTCAATCCTAATGTTCTGAACAACTTGGGGTAGAATATGTTTACATTTTATTGCTGTAGACTTAAAACCGTTTACAAACTCATCTCCCAGTAGATTCAGTAATGGTTTGTAATGTGTAGTAAGATCCGTTGGCATGGATCCTGTGGCACATGGCGGTGTGGGCGGAGCTCAGGGTGTGAGCTCGTGTTGTTCTATTGCAGTGCCCATACAATAGGCTTATTGTGCCCCCATTCCTCTCACTCCTGTGGCCAGAGCGGGTAGCAGCATGCCCCTGCCAATCAGTCTGAGTGCTCAGAGCAGGACGACATACCACCTTATCTTCCTTATAGGGGGTTGTTTCTGTATAAAGAGGAATATTTATTCTGTTGGACAGTTGAATGAGTATGTATCTCACCACCGGTGCACTTCTAGCTCATTTTTTAAAATTTATTATTGGCTTTGCCTTGTTATAGGCAAATATAGTGAACAGGAAAAATTGAATATTATGCTATACTAAAAGTACACTACGGATGCATTAAAGTGACAGTAAAGACATTTTAAAAAGTTTTTAAAAAGTTTCTACATCAAATGAGTGCTGTTTTTTAAGATTGATAATAAAAAATGTTTCTTGAGCACCAAATCAGCATATTAGATTTCTAAAGGATCATGTGACACTGAAGACTGGAGCAATGGCTGCTGAAAATTCAGCTTTTCCATCATAGGAATAAATTACATTGTAAAATACTGTAATTAAAATATTAAAATAGAACAATTTATTAAATTCTAATATGTCATAATTATACTGTTTTTACTGTATTTTTGATCACATAAATGCAATCTTGAGCAAAAAAGACTTAAAACATTCAACTCAAAAACAGAAAAATGTATTAACCCAAAACTTTTGAAAACTGCAAATGGTATTATGTAAAATGATATGTGAAATGTTAACACTTTGAAAGTTTTAGATTTCATTGATATTAAAGTACATACCACCCATTCTTTTTCTTCTTTTTTCAAGCATTTTTTTTTTACTTTTTTAGTATAGGACAGTAGAAGTGACAGGGAGTGAAGTGGGAGAGAGAGAGAGTGGGGCGGGATTGGGAAAGGCCCTCGAGCCAGGATTCGAACTCGGGACGCCCATAGCGCAATGGCGCGCTATATGTAGGCGTGTTGCCCACCGACCATACCACCCATTCTGGGATGTTTATTAGCCTATTGTTTGTAATTATGCCCTTATGTTGTTATTGATTGATTGATTGATTGATTATCTGTCTTCTAGATCTGGCTTTAGAGTCCAACCCATCAGATCATGCCCGTGCCAGCACGATCTTCCTTAGCAAGTCACAGACAGATGGTGAGTGTTTCCAAAAATTGTCATCTAATGAGTTAATCATTTAATTTTACTTCTGTGTTAGTAGCTGCATATTAACTAGTGTCCTGCCCCATACTGTTAATAGCTGGAAAGTCACTTTGGTAAATGGCCACTGGTACAGCTTGTCAATATTTGATGAAGAAATGTTTAACCACAAAACCCCCTGCCTTTCTTTTCAGTACGAGACAGGAGGAAAAGCAACCACATAAACCACGTGAGTGAATGTGTTTTTGAGTTTGTTTTGTGGTTGTGCTTGGTTATGAGGAACGTCTTTCTGCAAGCGTATTAAATGTTGGTCCTTTCTGAAGGTCTCACCTGGTCTGCTTTCGAAGAAGTACAGCTCCTGCTCTACGATATTCATTGATGATAGTACCGTCAGTCAGCCCAACCTGAAAAGCACAATCAAATGGTCAGTGGAGGTTCATTGTGTTATTGCATGCTTTTTTAGAACTCTTTCTACAGTACTGTTTATAGTAAAATATATATATATATATACACATTAATGAGCTACATAATGAGTACATACCATTGAATGCATGTAAAAAATAATTAGCAAATTGAAAAGGTGGAGGGCTGTTTGTTGTGTGTTTTATTTTGCTTTGGTTTGTATGTTGACCACCTTTCGGTTCTCTGTTTCCAGTGTCACATTAGCAATATATTATCACATTAAAAACAGGTATGTTTTATTAGGTTCTTTGCCACAAGCATCATTTGACCTAAATTTTGAAAAGATTTTGCATATAAAAAGTGTTCTGGGATTTAAAAAAATGTATTAATCTATTTCAGGGACTCCGATAGGTCATTGGACATCTTTGATGAAAAAATGCACCCCTTATCTGTAAGTTAACCCCTTCTTTTTCTTTTTCTTCAGCTAGTGGACAATTGCACATTTTATAGTCTGTTTGGTTTTGTTCAGACAGGCTGCAACATCTATTTTTTTCTGTGCATCAAATCCGTTTAGCTGTTTAGTCTGAGCAGCAAAAATGTTATGCAATCCGATTTGTACATTTGATCTGATTCATATGTGGTTTAAAATCCATTTGAAATGGATTTTTTGAAAAACGTTTGTGAACAGTCAGTTGTTTTTGTTATTTGGGACATATAACATACTCCTCACTCCTAGCCTATATAGTTAGCTTATATTCTCCCACTTGCCACAGTGACAGGGACTCTTTATTATAGTAGAAGGTCTCTTGGTATCATACTGACATTTTAGTCATCAGAAGTAACTAATGAACATAACACTTATATTAAATGAAACACATTTGAGCTTGAAGTTGAGCTAGAAAAACATATTAGCATATAATGTGTATGAATGCTACCTTTGGCAGAGGGAGCAGGTTCCTGATGATTACTCCCGCACAGACCCCGAACACAAACTCATCTATCGATTCGTCCGGACACTGTTCAGCGCTGCACAGCTCACAGCCGAGTGTGCGATCGTCACTCTGGTAAGAGAATAGCAGCCTTTCTTACTGGTCTGGTCCACTTTCAGTTTATTCTGTACAATGAGAAATAGCAGGGGCTTTGGTTTTTGATGGAGGTGCTTAGGTACAGTTTCCTGACGTCCAGTAGAGGACAGTAGAGCACCAGAGAATGGATCATCATGTGTTTGTTTACCAATGTTGTCACTTCTGATTATTTACAATCAAATATTTTGATAAAACATTGTACAATTGTTATCATTAGTTAATAGGTATCATTAACAAATAACAAAACTGTTTTTACAGCATTTATTAATAAAGGTTAATACTAATTTATAAATATTCGATTGTTCATTGTTAATTCAGATTCATTTATAATATATTAACTAATGCTCATTTATACAACATAATATAATGAATTGGTGTACACTACCGTTTAAGAGTTTGGGCTTATTTTTTTATTTATTTTATGGTTTTTAATGAATGCTTCTATACAGTAAGGATGCATCAAATTGATGAGTAAAGATAAATGGTACTAAATATTACTATTTTAAATAAATGCTGTTCTTTAGAACTATGTATTCCCAAAAAAAAGTATCAAAGAGTCCCAAAAAAATAGAATTACAAAAAAGGTTGAAACAAGTGTTACACCAAACCAGCGTATTGGTATGATGATGTGATGCTGAAAACGTAGATTTTTTTTTTTTTTTTTTTTTATATATATATATATATATATTGTTATTCTAAATGTAGCCTTGGTGACCATAGGAGACTATCAAATACATAAAAAAAAAAAAAAACAAAAAAAAAAAAACTTACCAAATGTAAACATTTGAACTGTTATGTATAAATGAACCTAGAATAACATCACAGACAAATTCATTCTTTCTTTCTTTCTTCCTAAATTTAATAAATGCTGTAAAAGTATTATTAATTGTTATTTTATAAGTATTGCATCAGCAAATAGTTTTGAACTAAATGTAATTAAAAAGATTTTCTAGTGTTTTAATTCTAATTTGCACACAGTAATACACATGCTTTATTGCAAGTTGCCTTTGTAAGAAGCATCTTTTGAAAACTATCTTTGCTGCAGGTATATCTGGAGAGGCTGTTGACGTATGCCGAGCTGGACATTTGCCCATCTAACTGGAAGAGGATTGTTCTGGGAGCCATTCTACTGGCCTCGAAAGTCTGGGACGATCAGGCCGTGTGGAACGTCGACTACTGTCAGATCCTCAAAGACATTACTGTTGAGGACATGTGAGTGAGATGATATAATCACTGTCCGTTCTGCTGAAATGTTACAGCTCATTTGTACAGTCGAAATAATCTAGAACAAAACGTCTTGATGAGATACATCAACACACCATCCAAAATCCAACATGTGCTACAGTCAGGAGACGGTACTGTGTGTCACTTCACTCCTCTGCCAACTCATTCCAGTCTACAACTTCCCATATCCCTTGGAACAAACGTGCAAGATTTTCAAAAAAAAATGAAGCGACACACTTCAAAACCTTGTTTTTTTGTTTGTTCTCATGTCTCAATATCCATATAAATGACTCAGACAGGGTTTGTGTGCGTACGTGTCTGTTCTACCTGATTGTGTATGTTAAAGGCCATGTCCCTCTTCTCTCCTCTCTGCCCCTTCGCTCTATTTTCATCCCTTTCATTGAAGCAGTCTTTGTGAGCCTCTGGGCTGGCGGGCTTCAAGTGCTCTCAGACTCCTCTACAATGGTCCAGGCTCTCGCCCACTCCATTTGTTGCCCCTAGCGACTGAACCGCCCCTCACCCCTCACAACACCACCCATACCAACCTCAATCTAACGTCTGCTTTTCCCAAAACAGTCAGGTGACACGGTGACAGTCTCCGTACGTGCTCTCAGACGCAGCAGACAATCTCTAGGATGGTTTGGGAGTGTCAGAGATTTTAAATATTACTATTATAATAAAGTAGTGGAAAAGCAGCATGAATATACTGTATGTATGAATATATATATATACACACACACAATTATATTCAGCAAGGGTGTATTAAGTTAGTGACAAAATATCAGTAAAAACGATACAAAAAAATGCTCCTTTTAACTTTAATATTCAAAGAATCTTGAAAAAAAAGTTTCCACAAAAATATAAACAGCACAAATGTTTTCATTTTGGATAAGAAATATTTCTCGAGCACCAAATCCGTGTATTAGAATGATTATTGAAGACTGGAGTAATGGCTGCTAAAAATTCATTTTTGCCATTACAGAAGTAAATTACATTAAAAAAAAATATTAAAATAGAAAACACTTACCTTAAAATGGAATAATATTTCACAATATTGCTGTTATACTGTATTTTTAATTAGCATATGAAATCTATATCATAAACATTAAAGTCTTACCAACCACAACTTTAGAACAGTAATGTGAAAAAATTGAAAATGTTGTTTAAAATAGTTTTGAATGTGGCAAGAAAAATCTCACAGTGTCAATGCTTGACATGCCAGTAATGGACTGTATAGTTTTTTTGTGTTACTACTTTATTTTTAAAAATCTGGTTATCTTTTTTTAATATCGGTATTTATTTAAATTGGTACTATTGTCTGTGATTTCAACACAGAAAAGACAATCCTGACTCCTGAATCTCACAATCCATTTTTCAGGAATGAGATGGAAAGACATTTTCTGGAGCTGCTACAGTTTAACATTAATGTGCCGGCCAGCGTCTACGCCAAGTATTACTTTGACCTGCGCTCTTTAGCAGACGACAACAACCTGAGCTTTCCTTTGGAGCCATTGAGCAACGAACGAGCGCAGAAATTAGAGGTGGGCAGCAGACCTAAAAAAAAAAATAATAATTGGACTCATTTTTGAATGTAAAGCCATACTTCTTTTTCTAATGGGTCAATTTATTTCTAAAAATTCTCATAAAATTTCTTTCTTTTAAAGGCTATCTCAAGACTATGTGAAGATAAGTACAAGGATCTGAGCAGAGTGGCCATGAGGAGATCATTCAGCGCAGACAACCTAGTGGGCATCCGCAGATCCAATGCCGTTCTTTCTTAGAGATTTTTCTCGGGAAACAGTGGCCACTCCAAGACGAAGCTCAATGGACAAAACTCGTTCTTTGCCCGCGACGTTACGCCGGTCGAAAGATCCTACACCTTACCCAACAGATGCAGAACAACATAGAGACAAAAACAGAATGGTTTCTTTTGTTTTTTGCTTACTATGTAGGCTACTAGCTGTGAACTGTCAGTTTTTAATTGAAATCATTTGCAGATGGAGTATTTTAAATAAACACTAATCATGTAACACGTCTGAATTTATGTTTGAAGAATGTTTTACAAGGTCAACTGTCAAAATGGTGGTTTGTGGTTTTGTTGCATTACACTGAAAAATGAATCCAGGGATTTTAACACTTACAGCTCTTTCTTTCACAATAAGGGCTGATTAATTTTGTTAGAACCGTATTTGTTTTAAACAATGTAAAAGAAAATTTGAATGAAGTGCAGGTTTTTAGTGCATGTTACAAAATCTGAATTGAAATTGATAGCATTCTACTAACAAAACATTAGAAAGGTTAAAAAATAAACTCTTTTTGAATTTGTTTTTTAGATCAATGGGGTGTTTTTTTTTTTCCCCCTCTCCAAAACAACAGTAAACAAAAATCACAATAAATGATGGACAAAATGTTTGACTTGCCAGTTCACAAATTGCTCCTCACTTTTATTCTCTACCAGTAAGAGAAACAAAAGAAATATGTAAAAGACACTTTTTATAAATATCTAAGAATCTCTTTAAAATTGTAGCACTGTGTTTCATATCTTTTACAAAACATATGTACAGAGTTGCAGTCTGGACTCTTTAAAGTACACATCTTCTACAAGATTTACATATTAATAGAGCCAAACGAGTATGTACACACAACCAGACATGCAGCAATATCGTGAGGCATTTTAAAAACTACACAGGAAAAGGTATTTCTACAACAGCTTGCACAGTAAAAAGTAGCCAAACAATGCTTACATTTACACCTTAATGCTCCACTGAAAGATTTCACACAGATCTACAAAAACAACGTTTACAGATTCTGTCTGCTAAAAGTGCATACCCAACACTGGCTTTCTGATTCAAAACACAAATAAGGTGAAATGATATAAAGCAACCAAAGACTGGATCGTGAGGCTTTACAAGGAAATGAACAGACCAAAAGAAATGATGTTGTTCCACTTTGTTTTGAAACCAGTTAATATTTGGCCTTATACTCAAACCTAGGCTGCTGGCTAACACATGAACCTCATGAAAGTTGAACCATTGACCACAAGAGGGAAGTCAAGCTCACACTATAGACCTACAGATTCTTCAAACAACTCTATAGATGATACATACATGCTAACCAACAATCTATTATCAGTGGAGAGATAGCTTTGAAACACACAACCTGTTAAGTGGTTGTTGAGGGACACTGAAGAACATTCGGTCAGCATTAACCTGTGCAGAAATGCCTGCAACAACTTTAAGTGAATGTGAACTGCTTCTTTACTAGACATCCACTTGCACAATAAGATGAAAAAGTGTTATTCTTGGTTACAGAAAACTCATGAAAGCACTTATTTACATCCTACGTCCAAATTTGTAAATTAGAAACCTGGAGACGCTATTTAAAATGATCCTACTGACATCCTGTAAAATGCTGATAAAGTCACAAACACAGCAGAGCGACTGTAATCTGAGATATCACAAAGATCTCGAATAGCATATTTACAAGAATACACAAATAAATAAAATATCTCCACAACCCCCTCAATTTGTCTTGACTCATATCAAGTATTAACCTTCTCAGATCTTTTTTCCATCATTCATGATCTAAAAAACAGAGAAGATGGCTACCATGCTTGCTACGATATGTAGTGATCATCATTTCCTCACAAAGTATCGTATTCATTGCTTTGCAAATTAGACCAGTGAATGAGAAGAGCTTGACTACAATGAAACAACCAATAGTCTGTAAAAATCCTTCATATTATATTCGTTCCGTCCATCATATCTGGTGATGTTGGTCGAAAAGACACCTGCTCATTCAGAGTCATGACCTGCACACTTCACGCGTCACTCATTTGACAGTTGTAGAGTTTATAAAGGACAAGGGCTTTCTGGCCAACGCTCAGACATGTGATGAAGGTGCGGATTTGTGACAGATCCCAGTGGGTGCCATTCCGGCTCGGGCTGTGAGAGCGGTGCTGGCCTCGCTGTACATGGACGAGCCCGATACAGGTGGCTTCCGGGTCCTACAGGGGAGATACCGTGCCACAAAGCGTCTCCAGGACTCCAGAGTCTTCCCGGACCAGATCCAAACACCTGAGGTAATGCCTACTACAAGGCACATGAAGTATTTCAGCATGAAGACAGCATAGTCTGGCCCCACGCCAAGCCGCTGGCGCTCGGACGGGCAAGAACAGGCCAGTGCCCGCTCCCAACCTGGCCTGTAATGTTGCTCATACACCAGGCAAGCCACCACAATAGTTGCAGGCACGGTATACAGGACGGTGAAGAGCCCAATCCGGATCATTAACTTCTCCAGCTTGTCCGTTTTGGTGCCGCCCTGTTTAATAACGCTACGGATCCGGAAGAGTGAAATGAATCCGGCCAGAAGGAAGAGAGAGCCAGTGAAGAGGTAGACGACCAGTGGTGCCAATACGAAGCCACGTAGGCTCTCCAAACTCTGGTTGCCGACATAACAGATCCCAGCCACGGGGTCACCATCCACCGAACTCAAAGCCAGGACAGCGATGGACTTGACACTAGGGAGGAGCCAAGCAGCAAGGTGGAAGTACTGCGAGTAACCCGCGATGGCCTCGTTCCCCCATTTCATTCCTGCCGCCAGGAACCAGGTGAAGGAAAGCACCACCCACCAGATGGAGCTGGCCATTCCAAAAAAATATACGAGCAGGAAAACTAGCGTGCAAAGGGCTGGACCCGTGGTGTCATAGAGGATGTGCTGTTGGTTGCCGGAGCCTTCGCAAGCTACCCGCTCATGGCCCGCAAGCAGTCGCACGATGTACCCCAGCGACACAAACAGATAACAAGCAGCCAGGAAGATAATCGGCCGCTCTGGATATTTGAAACGCTCCATGTCGATGAGGAAGGTGGCCACAGTGGTGAGCGTCGAGACAAAGCACAGCACCGACCAAAGGCCGATCCAGAAGGTTGTGAAGGCACGCTCATCCAGGGAAAAGTACGGTTGGTGGCAAGGCAAAGCACAATTGGGTAGAGAGCCGGTATGTACCCGGTTATGAAGAGGATGTGCGTCCTGTTTAATTGTCACTAGGGGGTTTCGACAGTGGCACTCACGTTCACACTTCTGCGACGGAGCAGATTTTGCAGTGGCTCTATGTCGTGGCGTTCCCTTGGGAGTGGGTTTGGGGAAAGGAGGTGATAGAGTTGTGGTTTCACTGCTGTTCCTGTCCATACAAAGCCGATCGGTGTCGCCCAGCATGGGCAGCTGCTCGCAACTCATCCGCTCTGGCCACTCAAACCCATACTGGATCATGAGGGGGGAGCAACCCCTCTTAGCCCTCTCGCACACAGACCTGCAAGGCGGCAGAGGCTTTTTGTAGTCCTGAAGACAGATTGGGGTGTACATACTGCACAGGAAGAAAAGCAAGTCTGGGGAGCAACGGATCCGGACAAGTGGCCAAAACTGGTGCACTTCCAAGCCGACTTCATCCTGGGTGTCATGATTGAACTGGTTGGGCATGTAGGTGTGATTGTATCCAATCCCTTTGCACATCGGTACGGTGATGGGCTCGCACACTATATCCTTAGAGGCGGCATCGCCAAGCCGAGACAGTTGCAACAGCAGCAGAACGTGAAGCCAAAATCCGACCAGGTGCATCCCTGAGGTCTCCATGGTGAAATGATGCTTATCTGCAGGTTTCCTCATACTGGAAAACTATGAATTTCAATTCTTGAGTATTTTCTCAGCTCAGGTTTTCCCCCTTCCTTTCTTTCTTTCTTTTTTAATTTATTGCTGCGTTTCGGAAAGAAGAAATCCCAAAAGGAAACCTTAATTGCTCCAGCAGCATGTCCACAGTCCACAAGGTTGTAAATCACAGTGAAGTTTCATTCCAGATCCCGAGCACACTTTCTTCCAACTGTGTGAGTGCATTTCATACAGACCATGATCCTAAACACGGGCTGAAAGAGTAAGAGAACAACTACAGTTAAATCAAACAATAGCTTAATAATTCTACAGAAAATCATAACATAGAATTGAGCGTCAGAACGTACCATGGAAAAGCACGCGCATCCGTGGACTAAATGGTCAATCATTCACCGAGTAAACCGTGTTAAGGTCGAAAGTTCATTTCCCGCAGATACTTTGTAGCAAAGTAACATTTTAAGCGTCGGTTTCCTTTCTGATCTGCTTTAAATTCCACATGGCAGGTGAATGTATCCGATGAATGCAATCCGGCGGATTCACAACAAAAAGACGCCGAAAAATCGAGAACAAAATAAGAAAAAGATACCTGACGTCCAAAAATAAATTCGTTTTTTAAAATATAATAAGGGTGAATAGGCTAATAAAAAAAAATTAAATCACCTTTCGCATTAGTGCTCAAAGCAACAGGTTTCAGGTGCTTCCTACCATTTCCTTCAGTGTGTTTCCCAGCAGTCCATTGGAGTCCTTTCACGCACTTTAACATGTATAAACTCCACAATTCCACGCCAAACTCTTCTAATAATTTGTTGAGACCGTATTTTTCTGTGTGGCAGAGCGTGTGTTCCCTCTGTTGGCTGCAGAGCCAGTAATTACTCACTCCGTAGAGGTTCAGTGGAGTGAAAATACTCCACCCGCAATGACACGCCCACAACTTTCAGGCCCCAACCCCTTTTTCACCAGGGGCCACTGACAGTCATCTGTGTGGAAACTAATATATTTAACTTATAGATATCATTTCTGTTTTTGGTGTAACGTTTCATCATTCATATCATTGTGTGAAATTAAGCTTTTAATCATTTAATGAGTCCTGAACTATGAGATGGTTTCCACCCTAGATTGAATAGAAAATGTGATAGTTACACTGGTTAGGCTTACAAGAACAATGGCTTAACAAATCAACAAAATGAAAATTTATGTTAGTTCAAAAAAAAACACTGGGAAGATGCCACATGTTACTCATCTAACTGTAATGAGGATGTTTAAATTAGTCAGTGGAGATTTGGGAGGGAAGTGAATTGCGCTAGTGGTGAGTGTGTTGATGTGTGTGTGTTTGACTATGAAAAGACCTTGAGTCTCTTGTGCAAGTGTATCCTGTATTACGTTTGTGTTTACCCACTGGGCCCATTCAGGACAGACGGAGCTGTGCAAACACTCAGATAATGACTCCTAACGCAAGCTTAATCACTCACGCCTCGACGAAACAAAGCAAGCAACAGAGAGGAGCACCTTGCCACACTGATACTCTGTTTGTGAACAGCTAGTGTGCACTAGGATGCCATCTCTAGGTCAGAGTTCAGAGGTTGTTTGCATTTTTGTGATGTTTGGAATCATCAACCAAATAAAACGAGAACCAAATAAACGTCCAAATAAGGTGATGTTTGTTTTTGTCCTGTTTTGTGGTAAAGCACTGAACCTACAGCTGTAAATTTCTGGTTCCATGATTCTGTGAATGATTTAAACACTTCTTGTTAATTTTACCTTAAGTTTAACTAAATACTAAAAAATAAAAAACAAAAATAAATTTTGGTAATAAAGCTGAAATTAAATAGAAATATTACTTGAAAAACCTGAAAATGAAATACGTTGCCTGGAATAAGCTTCAGTTGACATACTAAAATTACTAAAACAGAAATAAAAATAAAGTTAAATAGAAATATCAAAAAACATGCATGTTACAAGAATGTAACAAAATCACTTAAACTAAAATTAAAATGAAAACTAATAATTTAAAAATAAAAGCCATTAATTAATACTAAAATAGTATAAAAATACTATAAATACTATAAATAACATTGTCAGCTTAATTTAAAAAATGTATAAATAGCATTGAATTAGATCAATAAAAATAAAACCAAGTGACATTTATTTCAAAGAAAGACAGCACTAACACTTTTTAAGCCAAATGTTTCATAAAAAGACGTTTATTCGTTTTTAAATGATAATATAATGGATATACCATTCAAAATTAAGACACCCAAGTTGTCAGATGTTAGTGGATCATATTCATAGTTAATGTGATGAACTATACCTGTGTAAACGGAGGAAAAATGACATCACATTCTCTGGAAATCATTTTGGGAACATCAAGTTAAAAATCATTGCAAAAACCCCTTAGAAAATAACTTTAATAAGCAGTAAAGTTACTACTTCTGGAAGCCACTGTATGTACAGTATAGTATATAATACTGATAAAGTACAGTCAAATTATTGAGCTATCCAGAGAAAAGTGAGACAGATTGTTGATCATTCACGTCTGCACTGCTGCTATACAAACTCCACCGGTTACTTAGACAGGAAGCATGTTTAGGAATTCTTCACAGAAGGGTGTCTCTCTCTCTCTCTTCTCTCTCTCTCTCTCTCTCTCTCTCTCTCTCTCTCTCTCTCTCTCTCTCTCTCATTGTTGATTCTGTAATCTCACAGCTTTCTATAAGTCCAAAGGTCTCACAGGGTGTGTGCCAGTATATGTGTGTGTTTAAAAGTGCAAGTGACCAATCCGGCTGCTCCGTCAGGTATTTCTAATGCTCGATTAACACTTAGATGACATCAGCTCACAGAAAGTCTGAGAAGACGAGAGTAAACAGAACTCTACATGCCACAGACTTGGTTAGGAATCAATCACTGAGACAGACGTGGCCACAAATGGCCGCTTACATTGTTTTCCTTGTAACGCTCGAGATGTTTGATTGTGTCTTAAATGCTATGGTAACCGAATCAATCTTTCCAGCCATTTGTGCACCTGTTTCATAGGTTACCTACACACACTGTCACACATTAACTCCAAAACCCCACCTTAAGGAGTCACACGAGTGCCAACTGACTTCCTTTCAATATACTGTGTCCATGGTATGTTGGGCCTTGCTATAGGGAAATTGCTAGTATGCGTACTTGTATCTATAGTATTTAGCTAGCCTGTTGAAATAGTGATATAACCTGATTAAAATCAGTCTCAGTCATGCTCTAGATAAATCAGGCTCGGATTTACTTTAGTTGAGCAGTAGAGCGTTGTCAGCATCAAATGATGTTGAAGCGTGATGAGGTGTGGTGCACACTCGCCGTCTGTTTTATTTTGTGATGTCTCCTGGGCATGTAAATATCCCATGGTGGTTGTTTTTTTTTTCCTCTTTTCTACTCCCTCCTCTTTTTCTTTACATGCCTGAACCTGTGTTTGGGCAAATGCTTTTATCTGATAATCGACTCTCCATGTCTGTGTGGACGGACAATTCGTACACAATGCCAATGTAATGCAATCTCACTAAATTGACCTTTTCTCATCTGCATTGGCGTTCCTGTCTCTGTCTCGAGAAGACGATATGATATGGGATGCTTTTGTTGTACTTTGGTGAAGTACAGCGATAGGATACGGAATTGGAAAAGCTATTTTAACATGATTATGTACCGCTGTACCATTGAAAAACTGCAGCAGTTACAATAAAATAAAACTTTTATTGATCAGATTGATAAAAATGGAGGTAAAGGCTTTTATACTGTTACAATAAATAAATAAATACATAAATAAATGAACGAACATATAAATTAACAAACAAATGAATAAATTCTGTTGAACATTCCAATCATCAAAGAATCCTGAAAAAATTATTGTTTCCACAAAAATATTAAGTATTAACTGTTTTTAGCATTGATGATAATAAAAAAATATTTCTTGAGCACCAAATGAGCATATTAGAATGATATCTGAAGGATCATGTGAAACTGAAGACTGGAGTAATGGCTGTTGATAATTCAGATTTTTCATGACAGGAATAAATTACATTTGAAAATATATTACAATAGGAAACAGTTATTTTGAAGTGCAAAATTATTTCAATATACACTCTTAAAAATAAAGGTGCTTCACGATGCCATAGAAGAACCTTTTTTGGCTAAATGGTTCCATAAAGAACCTTCAACATGTAAAGAACCTTTCGGTTTCACAAAAGGTTCTTTGTTGGAGAAAGAAGGTTCTTCAGATTATAAAAGGGTAAGAAAGACATGGTTCTTTAAAGAACCTTTGACTCAATGTTTTTTTTTTTTTTTTCGTTTTTGTTTTTGTGGAACCAAAAATGGTTCTTGTATGGCATCGCTGTGAAGACCCTTTTATGCACCTTTATTTTTAAGAGTGTATTTCAGTTTTTTTTTTCTTTCTGTTTTTTCATCAAATTAATGTAGCCTTGGTGAGCATAAGTCTTTTTCAAAAACTTGTGTCCACAAACATTTGAACTGTAGTATTCTTATATAGATAAAACCTATATATATATATATATATATATATATATATATATATATATATATATAGTGCCCTCCAAAAGTATTGGAACAGTAAAGACAAAATTGCTCTGTTGGCTGTGGAGTCAAGACATTTACAAATATGATTAAAAGATGAATATGAGACAAAACTACAGAATGTCACGTTTTATTATTGGGTGATTCAACACATAGATGTTTTACCAGCTAAGAAGTTCAGCACTTTTAGAGTTTCATTCCTCTATCTGATTTGACCATAAGTATTGGAACAGTTGCCTCACAGGTCTTTCTAAGTGATCAGCTGTGTCCTGTTGCATTCATTCTTCAGATATTAAAAGCAGGGAATGTGTCGTATCAGTTATATCCATTACTTCTGCATTCTGAATCTTCCATTCGATGATGACACACACAAACCAGGATGAAGATGAGGGAGCTGACATTGAGAGAAAAGCAAGCAATTTGGATGCTAAAAGAAAAGAGGAAGTCAATTAGAGCTATAGCAAAAACAATGGGCATGGAGAAATCAAGAAACCAGTGACACCAGCAACCAACAACTACCTGATTGGCTGAGAAAACAACAGTAGTTGATGACAGAAAAATCATAAAAGCTGTGAAAATGAACCCTAAAAGACGTGCATGTAAAATCACCAACAACTTCCAGAAACCTGGGGTGATGCTCTGACAATCTACTGTCCTCAGGAGACTTTGACACAGAATTACAGATTCTACACAGCAAGATGCAAACCTCTGACCACCACCAAAATAGAAAGGCAAGATTAGAGTTTGCAAAAAAGCACAAAGGTGAGCCAGAAGAGTTTTGAAACTGTGTTTATGGACCGATGAGACAAAGATGAACCTTTATCTAAGTGATGGGAAAGCAAAAATGTGGAGAAAAAAAGGGAACTGCAAAAGATCCCAAGCATACAGCCTCATCTGTAAAACATGGTGGAGGTGGTGTCATGGGATGAGCATGTATGGCTGTCTCTGGAACAGGCCCTCTCAACTTTACTGATGACTTAATGTATGATGACAGTAGCAGAATGATTTTGGAAGGGTACAAAACCATCTTGCCTACCAATATTCAAGAAAATTCCACCAGATTCATTGGAAAGTGCTTCATATTGCATCAGGACAATGACCCAAAACACCCTGCCAGTTCAGTCAAGGAATTTATAAGGGCAAAGAAATGAAAAGTCTTAGATTGCCCAAGTCAATCTCCAGATTTAAATCTGATTGAACATGATTTTCACCGGCTGAAGAGGAGAGTAAAGGCAGAAACTCCCCAAAACAAGCAACAATTGGAATTGGCTGCATTAAAGGCTGGGAAAAGTATTTCAAAGGATGAGACCAAGAG
The DNA here is from genome assembly GCA_039654775.1 of Spinibarbus caldwelli. Taxonomy (NCBI): domain Eukaryota; kingdom Metazoa; phylum Chordata; class Actinopteri; order Cypriniformes; family Cyprinidae; genus Spinibarbus; species Spinibarbus caldwelli. Next base: position 20,122,102 of record CM077233.1, on the reverse strand, counting down.
TCTGGTGATGTCTATGGGTCACAGACTCACTGCTGTGATTGTGCGCAACGGATCTGCAACTAAATAATAGCTTTTAATCTTTTATATCTGCTTTATGTTCAACTGTCCCAATACTTATGGTCACATCAATGAGTGGGATGAACTCTAAAAATGCTGTTCTTTTTATTTGGTAAAACATGTATGTGTTGAAACGGCTAATAATAAAATGTGACATTCTGTAGTTTTGTCTCATATTCATCTTTTAATCATATCTGCAAATGTCTTGACTCCACAGCCAACAGAGCAATTTTGTCTTTACTGTTCCAATACTTTTGGAGGGCACTGCATATATAATTTTTAAACAAATGGATTGTGTCTTATTTTTTTTAATGCAAAGATACATTTTTTCTTTGTGATTTAAGTGTCCATATAATATGTATGCACTCACAATGTACTGTTCTGTACATTTATATATCATAAAAAAAAAAAATCATATGAAGTATATAGCTTGATTGTTAAACATTGATATTTAAGGACACAATGTGACAACTTACAAGAATAAAAAAGCAGAACTTGAGAAAACACAGCTGATGTCGAGGCTTGTTATTGCTCGATGCTGATCACGGGTTTGTGTCTTTATGCGGCAGGTGGATGTTAGGGAACTAGGGGGTTGAATCAGACGTTCTAACCCCTTTTCCCGAAAACTGGACCCTGGTGCTCCATCCCATGTCACTATTGTCTCCACCCCTCCTGCCTCCATTCTGCCATCGTATTTTTCTCCTTAAACCGCCCTTTTGTTGTCTTTTTCTGATGGCATTTCTGGCCCCTTGTTGTCAGAGTCCTAAATGAGTCTTGACTGGCCTGTGGGCCACTGGAGAAGCACAAAGGAGAACGTTCCCCTCGCTACAGTGGAGCCATTGTGGCTTTCAACAATGCACTAATTGGCGACGACAATTAAGCACGACCAACACTCAGGTTCAATTTGCCCACTCCTCAATACAAATCACAGGCAAATGAGTCAGACCGTGCACACGCAGCTCACACACACATTCACACGGTCCTGCTAAAACAACAGCTATCCTCATAAGCAAAGCGCAACTACCAAATATACGCTCCCACCCCTTCAGCCAGTTCATGTTAGGTGTGAAGGGAGACTCGTACTGTGAGGATGACGGATGGACAAAAGAATGGATTATTCAGCTTGTCTGGAAATTTTTACAAAAGGTATTTCCCTTGGGACGATTACTATTTTTATTTTTCCGAAAAAAGATTTGATCACAATTCTGCTTTGATAGTCAATAAACAAGGCATCTAAAGTGTTGCTTCTCTTTCTTTGAGTTACAACTTCACCATAATTCACCTATTGTTCATTATGTGTGAAAAAAATAGAATAAAAATCACAGCATATCCCTAAAAACATCCTCGACACAAAAAATTCTCCACAGTTCCAAAAAAGGACGCAACAAGTCCAGATATGTGTGAAAACACCCATCTTAAAGGCATCTTCAGCATTGAGCTGTCACACATTAAGACCGTAATGGAGTCTGGGATCAGCAGGACGCCTCGATTTTAAGCCCGGCCTCAAAAACCAGCTTTAAGAGTTAGTGAACAAGCACATTCACACAAAAACACACACAAAGGAGGGAAGACTTGGCATGTTCTGGCCCATCGGCAGTGGTTGGATCCTGGTGGATTATTCTCAGTCAGAGAAAGGCTTTAGAGCTCTCTAAGGCCAGGACAAATTACTGTTCTCTTTCAAGAGAAGAAAAAAAAAGCAGGGGAGTAGGAAAAACATGAGGGAAGTGTTGAAAAAGTAAACCAGAGAGGAAGCGTCTGTGGTGGCCAGCCATTAGCTAAAGCGAGACATCACTCAGACAAGAATTGGGAAAGGTTTGTGAAAAAATATTAAACAAGTCTGGTCCTTTTTTTCATTCACATGGAAGTTATATGGTATAGACATAAAACGTGCGACCAAAAAAGAAATAAAAAATAAATGTAAAAAAAATCACACAGGTGTCCACCGAGACCATACATATGGATGTTTTTATTTATTTAAAATAAGAATAAAAAATGGGAAGTGTCCAAAAACAGTTGATCTTAATTTTCAACAGAATATTGTTTGTTTGTTTGTTTTTAATGCCATGCCAGCTTCTGTGGCTGTTTTCATGGTGAGAAAATTTATGGCTAAATTATATATATATATATATTGGCAAAAACTCTAAAACTGTATTTTTCAAGAGAATAAATAAAAGAAATAAAAAAAAAGATATAGCAGGGCTCAATGAGGATATATTGATTTTTAATCACAAAATTATTTTTATTTTATCAATGTATTTTTTATTTTATTTTGCTAGTTATATTTGTCATTAAATGTTGCATATTTTTCTTTACATTCTTTTCTTTACTTCAAAGAAAATCAACACACACAAAAAAAAGTTTAGTTTAGACTATCACAAGTCATTGAACAAATCCCATTTGTTATCCAACTAAATAACATTAACTGAAAAATCAGCAGAATTTGCAAAATGTAGAAATGTAACTCACTCACACTGGCCCTGGGCCAGCAGACCATCCTTACTGTTGAGCCCTGCATAGCTTGGACAAATATTTAAAATGCCTTGAAGATGAAGAAAATACCTCCATGGTAACTGTTCTCAATAGAATCATGATATCACTGGACTGAATTTCAAATGTTTATACACCGGTACCACTGTGCAAAAAATTAGAAGCCTCATGCTGTGGTCTCTAACAGGTCCAGTGGTTATTGGTAAAACTCCAGACAGAACCAGATACAAGCATGTGGCTTTTAATTTGGGATTAGCTCATGAGTCAGTGCTTGGACCCTCTCCGGTGCACCAGGACCTAAAAGAGAACACCACAACCACAGCCACGGCCATGATGCATTTGTTCCACTGCTGCCACCTTGGATTCTGACCAAGAAAATAATCTGTGAAGAACTGAAATTACTTTGCAAAATCCTAAAATCAATTCAGATGACGACATTAGTGTTGAAGCATGAAAAGAGCAGAATGTGTTAAGCAATTTACTTTATTGGCAACAGTGGTAAAAAAAGAAAAGAAGAACTGGAAGGAACCCGCACCAGTACTGAAACACAAATATTTGTAGTTGCATAAGAGGTTGTCTGTAATGAAGAGTTTGCAGAATACATGAAAGCACAGGGAAAATCCAGAAACTGATACAGAAATTACAGTGAAGAATATAAATACAATAAATACTTCTGAAACAAAACTGATATGTAAATATACAACTGAGGGCAGAAAAAGAACCTTCCATTACACCTTCAACAAATATGAAATAAAAGACAGATTTGGTGTACAGAAAGAACAAAAGATATTCACCAAGTACATCCACTGAGTTCCCTTTTTTGTTTGTCCCTCCATGACCATTATTCAGTGTGTTAAGAATCCCTGATTTTAAAAAAACAGTGTGATAATGCAATGTAACAATTCATCAAACTTTCAAAGCAAACCGATTATAAACACACCATTATATTTTATAGTATCATGTAAAACATGGTGCATTTAGCTCACTTCAAGCTTAAAATAGTAAAACGACGAGTTCTCTTATGGGAAAACAAGAGATCGTCAGATTCCGGAGAGATTCCTTTTTTTAGTAAGGTAAGTAAAGGTCTCAGCCTTCAGAAAACGAAAACACTAAGTGATTATATTACGATATATTATATAGCCTGATATTCTGATTAGTTTAATAAATACTGAAATATCTTTTGAGTGACTATAGCTTGCTAATCGAAGAACATCAACAGGCCGATGCATTGGCTTTTCATTTAAGGCAGGCAAAAAGTCACAGATTCAATAAATGCAACAAAGTATTCTGAACAGCTAACATGATCATCCATCCATCCATCTACATTGTCCTATCACACACCAACCATACGTAAACTAAGACTGAATCTCATTTAGATGTAAGCTTCTTGGTGCAAAACATATGGAAATAACACAATTTCTCATAAAACGAAATGTAACATTGTAGCAAATGATATGTAAGTTGACCTTGACCCATCTCAAAGAGTTCAATAAGTAACACTGTCGGCCAGTATTGAACTAAATCTCAAAACAACCAGAATTTTTCAAGTCCAGTATAACAAGTAACTGTTTTTTTTTTGTTTTTTTTATATCAGTAATGTTGAATGTGATTTATATTTGAAGCTTCTGTTTGCTGGTGAGGTGTCCAGGAACAGACGTCCACTGCTATTTTCTGTATGCTTATAGAAGGGGAAAAAATAAAAAAATATATATTCTGGATTCAAGTGAACATCCTAAAATGTCAGTCAGCTTGCTACGTTTACAACAGGGGTTTTCTAGTTAAAAAAGTAATTTTTTTGTATGTCTTATTGTGCACTTTGCACATATTGTCCAACTGGAGAAAGACAGGTCTGGCCAAAGAATGGGAAGTCAAATAAGGCAGCAAAAGAAGTGACTTTATTGCCAATACTAATTTCAAGTAGCAAGAAAACTTAGTATGAACGCAGAGAGGCATCGAGGATCCAAAGAAGAGGTTAGATGGACATGAATTATGAGCTTGTCCACGGCGGGTTCGCTTTACATTTCTTGTTAAAAAGACATATGAATGCTAAACAAAGCCCTGGAACTCTAGACTGTAATTTCGGGGTTTGGTGGCCCAGGGTAGTTTGTAATCACAGACCAGGCGGTTAGCAAGAACAACGTGGTTCAGCTGCTTATAGGCAGTGCCATTGAGTGTTGATAAACAGTCAAACTTTTTAAACTCCAGCTGGACGGGACGAGACACCAATCTTTCTTCACAGTACAATGCAAACCAAAGCTGAATGCGTTGAGATAAAAACGGATATGGCAACATGGTCTGACTCAAAGTGCAATAATAATCTTGTAATAATAATAAAAAACAGAAACTTAGGGACAAATCATAAATGTAAAGTGCAAAAATGCAAAAGTGTAACAGAAAAAATCTATTTTTGTTCTAAGGATGTTTATCTTCATCTTCAGCCTTCATGCGCTCCAGATCAAGGGTCTTCGGCATAGTAGGTTAACTACAGCGTGGAGGGAAACCTAACAGAGGGGCCAGACTCCCATCTCAGCAGAGCTCATTTTCACCGAACCATTAATGGATTAGAAGCTCTATTTGTGTCCAGAAATTGGTTTGAATCATCGCTCTTGGATTGTGAGTCTGCCAGAAAGTGCATTATTTTACATCTGTCAGTGGGAGTGTGTTTATGTGCAAGTGTGTGAGCGTACTTTGCCTGTATTTGTCGGTTGGCCCTGGCTGTCATTTGGTAGATGAAAGGGAAGGGTAAATTGGTATCATTATGAAGCCTCTGCTCTTCGGGAGCTGAATTACTGTCTCTGTGCCTATCTCTCTCAGGTGAGGGAGAACGTAAAAAAACAAAAACACCTCTGTTCCTCGGTTTTCACGGAGCACTTCCACCGAGGGAGGATGGAATCTTGTCCTTAGTGGATACAGCAGCACTTGGACTTCATTAGTGCAGTGTGCTCAGGCACCGCTCTCCATAAACCGTCTCAGGTGTCCAGCTCAAAGCAGTCCAGCACCTCATCATCAGGGCTGTCGTGAGCGCCGTGTCTCTTCCAGAATGACGCCGGCTTCTTGTGGAGTTCTCTGCGCACGCATCGCGGGCACGGCTGGGCTCGCATCCGACACTCGGCATGAAAGACGGCACCGCAGCCATCGCACCTGCATTTTAAACACACAACAGCACTGATGGTTGAGCCAAACATTCAATGACACTCACAACAGTGCTGTGGAAAAGTCTTTGACCCCCTCTGAATTTCCCCATCTGGTGGATTAAGTTAGTTAATCATAATAATGTTTCAAAAGAAAATATTAAGCAGGAATTGTTCAACATTGATAATAATAAGAAATGTTTCTTGAGCAACAAATTAGCATAATAGAGTGATGTCCGAGAATCATTTGACACTAAAGTCTGAGGTAATGGCTGTTGAAAATTCAGCTTTGCTATCACAGGAATAAATAACTTTTTAAAATATATTCAAATTTTAAATTGTATTAATATTTAACAATAATACTGTTTTAACTGTATTTTGATCAAATAAATGCAGTAAATTTGTTTAGCCTGTATTACACACATCTATCTATCTATCTATCTATCTATCTATCTATCTATCTATCTATCTATCGTGCTGCTTGAAAGTTTGTGAACCCTTTAGAATTTTCTATATTTCTGCATAAATATGACCCAAAACATCATCAGATTTTCATATAAGTCCTGAAAGTAGACAAAGACAACCGAATCAAACAAGTGAGAGAAAAATATTTTCTTTGTCATTTATTTATTGAGAAAAATGATCCGGTGTTACATATCTGTGTGTTGCAAAAGTATGTGAATCTTTGCTTTCAGTATCTGGTGTGACCCCCTTTTGCTGCAGTAACTGAAGATAAAGTTTCTTGTAAAAGCTGATCAGTCCTGCACAATAACATGTAGGAGTTTTAGCCCATGCCTTAGTGGAGAACCACTTAAATTCTGTGATGTTGGAGGTTTTCCTCCAATGAACTGCTTGCTTAGGTCCTTCCACAACATTTTAAATGGATTAAGGTCTGGACATTGACTCAGCCATTCCTAAACATTAATTTTGTTCTTCTTTAACCATTCTTTGGTAGAATGACTTGTGTGCTTGTGGTTGTTGTCTTACTGCATGACCCACGTTCTCTTGAGACTCTGTTCTTAAACAGATGTCCTGACGTTTTCCTTTAGAATTTGCTGGTGTAATTCAGAATTCATTGTTCCATCAATGATGGCAGGCTGTCCTGGCCAAGATGCAGCAAAACAGGCCCAAGCCATGATACCACCACCACCATGGGACAAGATTCTTAAGCTGGAATGCAATGTGTTCTTTTCTCTGAACATAATAGCTTCTCATTTAAACCAATAAGTTCTATTTTGGTTTCATCCATCCACTAAACTTTTCTCCAATAGTCCTCTGGCTTGTCCACATGATCATTAGCAAGCAATTTTCTTTTTGGAGAACAGTGGCTTTCTTCTTGAGTGCTCTGCCATGCACACCATGGTTGCTCCGTGTTCTCCTGATGGTGGGCTCATGAGCATTAACATTAGCCAATGTGAGAAAGGCCTTTAGTTGCTTAGAAGTTACTCTGGGAACTTTTGCAACCTCGCAGACTATTACACGTTCTGCTTTGGAGTGATCTTTGTTGGTCGACCACTTCTCGGGAAGGTAACTGGTCTTGAATTTCCTCCATTTGTACACAATCTGTCTGACTGTGGATTTGTGGAGTCCAAACTCTTTAGAGATGATTTTGTGAGCAACATCAATTCTTTTCCCGAGGTCCTCAGTAATCTCCTTTGTTCGTGACACGATTCACTTCCACAAACGTGATCAGACTTTGACAGATCCCTGTTCTTTGAATAAAACAGGTCATGTACTGACATTTGATAGTCACTGCACTGACTGAAAACACCTCTGTACAGATGGACTCTAATTTCACCTTTAAATTAACTGCTAATCCAAGAGATTCAGATACTTTTGCCAATCACAGATATGCAATATTGGATAATTTTCCCGAATAAATAATTGACAAAGAAAATATTTTTGTCTCATTTGTTTGACTGGGTTCTCTTTGTATACTTTCAGGACTTGTGCGAAAATCTGATTATGTTTTGGGTCATATTTATGCAGAAATATAGAAAATTCTAAAGGGTTCACAAACTTTCCAGCAGCACTGTATATGTGAGTATGTGTGTATATAATACAGGCTAAAAAAGTTCCCAGTCTATATAAAGCTCCTTCTTTACTAGAACAATTAGGAGCTCCAGGGCTCCTCAGTCCTCTAAAGAGCACCAATTTCTTTCTGTGCACCATCATGGGCGGTAGTAGCCCAGTGGTTAAAGTTTTGACCTGCCAAGCCAAGACTAAAACCCAAGATCACTGTTGGCCAAGAGGTTGTTCCATGCTAACCAGAAGTACTACTGGTGGTCTATTCCTGAAAATGGTCTACACTTTGCACAAAAGCATTAAAAAGGCCTTGTTTTTAATTAAAATTTTAAAATCTCTTAATTTGATTTCCTCTTTACAGAGAATTATGAGTTAAACAGACTACCAGAACTGAAAATGTCTTACAATTTGAAGCATGCCCAACATGAATAAAACCTAAAGCACACTAACAAGATAATACCAGCTGACAGGATGTCTATTTTAAATTGGTCTCTATAAATAAATATTCTTTCCAACAGTAAGGATCCAAAGCCATAAGGGCTATGGTGTACTTGCTCCTCAGAGAGGTGTGGTGGTGGTTTGTGGAATTTATGGATTTACGGTGGGGTGTGGAGACACCTTCTGCTCTTATGACCACACGCTTGTGCCCTATTGAGCATGTACTGTTACAGATACAACATGAAGTGCATACAAACACACCCAGAAAATTCTGGATAAACTAAACAGTGAAGCAGTTAATGCAACACCTGGATCCAGCTGTACTAACAGACACACTCAAACTGCCTGGACAGACCTGAATGGATCTATCAGTGAATAAATATCTACTAACAGTAATGCAGTAATTTGATTTATATAATTACATGTAATTAATCTGTTCATGCATCCAGTCCTTTGCTACGTTGTGCTCAAAATAATATACATTTAAATAAAATTTATCAGTAAGATTTTTAATGTTTTTTTTTTTTTTTTTTTTTTTTTTAATGGAGGCTCTTATGCTCATCAAGGCTGCATTTATTTGATCAAAAATACATAAAAAAACTACAATATTGTGAAATATTTTTGCAATTTCTAATATTGGTTTTCTAATTTAATATAGAATTTATTTCTGTGATACAGCACAGAATAAACACTGTTCTTTTTAACTTTCTATTCATCAAAAAATCCTGAAAAAAGTATCACAGGTTCCAAAAAATATTAAGCAGCATAACTGTTTACAACATTGATAATAAATCAGCATATTAGAATGATTTCTGAAGGATCATGTGACACTGAAGAGTGGAGTAATGATGCTGAAAATTCAGCTGTGCTTCACAAAAATAAATTATATTTTTATGTATATTAAAATAGAAAAAAATATTTTTAAATTGCAATAATATTTCACAAAATTACAGGGTTTTTTTCTGTATTTCTGATCAAATAAATGCAGCCTTGATGAGCATACGAAACTTCTTTAAAAAACATTAAAAATCTTACTGATCCCAAACGGCAATGTATATATACAAATTTATATGGCAATGTGTGTGTGTGTGTGTGTGTGTGCATATATATTTACAAATACATATACAAATTGTTTTAAAAGGTCTTTGTCCATGATGTACAAATATGGCAAGGGTCATTTTCAGACCAGAAAATCACACAAAACAGAGTAAAATATGAAACATTTTAATATGAAATAAAGTCACTTTAACTGTAGCAGCCCTAACCAATCATTATTGCTGCTTTATCAGTGTTGCCGTGTGAGTAGCTATGTTTAAACAGCAGCATCTGTTCTGAGAACTGCACTCCACTTCGCTGGAGAGTCTGAGAGATTCTAGTCACACTGATGGTATGAAGACCAGAGAGCGGTTTATCAGCTGCAGGCCATAAGCGGACAACACACAGCATGCTGAAAAAAGCTGAGATGCACGAGGGATTAACTGTCCCCTTACACAGGGCGGCCTATCACTGCACCATTACACCTCAATCCACCGCCCGCTGGGTGTGACTAACATGAGACAGGGGCTGAACAATCATCAGCAATGAGCTGCAGACCATTTGACAGACAACTGGCACTTGTACAGTGTATAGAGCTGTGGGATTACAATACCATCATCATCATCATCAGTGATGAAGAATATCTTTGATGTCCACCTGTGATTTCTCTGCTAGGACACTTGTTCTTGAGGGAAACTGACTTCATGCATCCACTAAAAATCGTTTTGAGACTAATCAGTAAAAAAATTATTGTAAATTTACTTTGCAAATGTACTTGTGTATGTAGCATCTCTGCTTTCATAGACCTTCAAGATCATGAGACATTTAGAGGTGAAACAGTGGCTACAGGTCTCACCTTTTGGTGGCATTCTCCTGGAAGGGATAGATGACCTGGCCAGTGTGGCAAAGCTCACAGATGAAGCCCTTCTCCCGGCACAGACTACAGCTATAGACGTGAGAGCTGGCAAACTTGATCACCTTAGAGAGGAAGGGAGCAAGCTTTCCATCTATGACCTGCAAGAGAGAGAAATACATTACAAAAGTGGAATGCAGAGGTGGGTGATAGGACTAACATATGAGTCACTGTATTTCACGTTAACTATGTATCACAATATAGTTATTTTTGTTGGAAATAAGGTTGTTATGATGCCAGAATTTTAGATACCATTGAAATGTCACAATATTGATTTCAAAGCAAACACTAATACTAGCCTAACTAATGTAAAAATTCATCAAGCATACAGAAGACAAATAAATAGTCTAATAAAATAAGAACAAAGAAACTAATTACAAGCAATACAAACTATATAAAGAGTGCTTTAGATTTTTCATGTAGGTCTAACAAAATAAATACTTCAGAAATGTAGTACATAAAAAGGTATGACTGGCAGTTTTTTGTGCACACATTCCAGATGTATGTGCACAGAAACCATCTATCAGACAGCAAATTGAGTTTCTTTCGTCTCTTATAGCGGTTGAACAATTTAAAATCGATTGAATGGTTTAAAATCACTTGAACATTTTAAACTAAAACTTTCATGACACTGCAGCACTGCAACATCACATGAGGGTAACTGTGATAAACGCAATAGTCAAAATCTCTAACAGCTGACAAATTTCAACCAGTTTATTGTCCACCCTACAAGACAGAATCTCGAAATGCAGAATGCAGAATACATTGGCAAAATGTGTGAAATAGAGTGCTACACTTAGCAGAAAAGCTGATACAAATTCACCAAAACATTAATAAGGAACAGAGGATGTGTAGAACTTTGTAAAAGATGATAATCTGAAGTCTGTGGAACTTTCTGGGAACATTTTGCAGGTGCAGATTCTTTGCAGGCCAACCTATAAGCTTTAAACACGCTGAGAAATAGGATGGAAAAGTATGGAGGAGGAACCTAGGGAAGTGTAAAACGTGAAAACTATGAAATGGGCTTCACTAAATGTGATCAACAGCTATGAGAGAGGAGCAGGTTCAAAATATCCATACAAAAATCAAAAATAAATTCCATTATCAAATGGACAGTAATCCTCCTGTTAACAGTTAGAGGTTTATCTGAGAATTTCAGCGACTGGACAAACACTTAAGATCATGCTACAATGGGAGCCAAGTACAAAAAAAAAAAAAAAAAAGACATCACATCAGGAATCCACATGAAAACTAATGAATGCTTCGAGAGTGGGGGGTTGGCTACGGCTCGAGGGTGGGGTAATTCCTTTTGGGAGACTGTTTGCAAAAAATAATATGTGAATGCCATTTATCGGCCAGAGTAGTTAAAAATCGGCCTGGTCTTTGAAAGCGGGGCGCTGAAGAAGGTGTATTGTGGGTAGCTGAATGAGACAGGGGAAGGGGCCTAGACCTCCAGTGCATATTCACCAAGGGGGCAGAGACAAGTGGCTACACCTGGCAGCACTGCAGCACACCAATTAAAGGCCCTGCCAGCATTCTTCAGCCCTTCCACAAGGAGCCAGCCAAAGAATGGAAGAGAAGAAGAGGGGACAGTGGAGCAGAGAGGAGAGCTTGGGTGGGTGGGACGCGAGGGCTTGGGGGAAAAAAACAGAATAAAGGAAGGACCACCGCGGTCTCCCACGAAAGACGCGCACACGCGCACACACATACGCAGCGTGAACTGGGAGAATGGGTTGAAAAGGGGAAGGTTTGTGTGGGAACAGGGAATCTAAACTCTCCAGCCATGGCCAAAGTTACCGGATCATGTTTAGTTACTTAAACATGGTTTGTAGGGTTATATTGGAGGGTTGTACATCAAACAGTGTGTATTTCTTGCATTTCTACATTAATACCTCATTTTAGTACGTGGGAGTTAACTGGGTCCCATGTATTGCACTCTAAGACTGGGCGATATAATTGAAGTTTATATATATATATATATATATATATATATATATATATATATATATATAAATAATGATTTTAAATAATTTTTAAATAATATTAAATAGTCAAAAGATTGAAAAATAGTGAAATTGTTTTTGTCACAAAACCCAGGCCTACTATGTTCACGAATATAATAATAATAATAATAATAATAATAATAATAATAATAATAATAATCTTTATTTTTATATAGTGCCTTTAAAAAGTAGCTTCTTTAGATAATTTAAATAAAATGATATAAAAATAAGAAATATAAATAAAATTAATAACGAAAAAGAAAAGAACAAAACTAAATTCTTAAATCAATTTTAAGAATATTTTCACTATATCCCTTTTCAGCATTTCATTATTAGAAAAAAAAAAAAAATTCTTCACATTCCACCAAAGTACTGCGCAAGCCAGAAGGACTCAAGGCAGAAAGACCCACACACTGCTATAAAGCAGCCACTGTCATTGCCCAATGAACATAGAGGTGATGCTGTTGGCAAGCTTTCTCAGTAGAGGCACCAGGAGAGCCCTTAACCATCCATCCATCAAGTAGCTTTCAGTTCAGACACCCCTGTTTCTCTCTGACCGGGCTGACAGAAGCATGAAGGCAATACCCTGCCTTTTCCCATGTGGAGGAGTAATATAGCAAGCTATTAAGGAAACGCTGCAAGCCACCAATCAAAGCGGTGGGGTGAGCACACTTGCCCTCCTTTGGTAAAGATGATATATACTCCCCTTGATCAATGCTGACAGAGGGAGTAATTAAACATTTCAATAATTTAGCAGGCACAGTGAGCGAAACAGCGAGTACGCTTGCACCAGGCTTGATGGGGAGGGACTGTGAAGAGCTAGAGGGCTGTTAAAGAGAGTTACTGACAAAGTAGTGAAAATGTGAATTTATGCATGAACAGCTACAGGTTCAACTGATTAAAATAATTTTACAGAGTTACAGTAATTAAAACTCAGGGAAGTCAGTTAAATAGTAGGATAGGTTTTGCATATTCCTTTGCATTTCTACACTGAAAAAAAAAAAAAAATGCTACTAAATTTTTTTTAAGGTAAGCGGTCGCAAACAATTTATTTTAGATACATTTAATTAAAAAAAATGTTGAAAGTTAGTCAAATAAATTTGTTTATTTAAATGTAGCTAAAATAAATTGATTGCAACCACTTCCCTTAATTTTTTTTTTGTCAATTCAATGAATCATATTTTTCAGTGTACCTCATAATGTCATTTGCACTGTAAACCATATATATGTATCATATACATAAGTGTTTTTATACTTATTCTGTATAATGCATCTACTGGGTTTATGCCTCCCCTTTTGCATCTTGTATTTACAACCACTTGCACCAAGCTGGTCTCTGCTTCTGTACCTCAAACTTTGCACTCCATAAAAATCGTATTGTATATACACACAAATATATATGTATATACTTATATACATATTGCTTTTTGCACTTCTGGTTAGATGCAAACTGCATTTCATTGACTCTGTATTTGTACTCTGCACAATGACAATAAAGTTGAATCTTATCTAATCTAATAAATAATACATACAATATTACTATACATTAACAGTATTAATAAATGTAAATATACCTTTTATAATATGCATATGCATCAAATACTACAACATTCTGAAACTCATGTTCATTTTTAAGTCATTGTTTTATTCAAATTATGCTGAAAAAAAGAAACACATGCTTCAAAGTTAGGTAGCTCACTAAAAACAGCATCTTTGTGGCTATTGCAGGGAGCACGGGTGACGTCTGCCAAATCAGCTCCCCCCAAATCCCCCACCTTTTGCTCCTGTCTTGCATGTGCTTTGTCGTTAGCTGCTTAATCCCCTAAAACCACAGTTTAACGCCTGCTTCTTCATCCCCTCCTCAGCCCTGGCCCTAATGTCCTCGCCCGCTCCATTAAACGGCAGAGAAAGGCCCAGATTAGACAGATAAAAAGAGTGTGAGCTCTGTTTGGATAACACCCTCCCTGCCAGGGCCTCGCAAAACAGGATTACAACCAGCGTGTGCAAAGAAGGCCTGCCACAGGGTCTCGTGTGAAGTGGGCACAAGAGAAACGGCATGAAGTTTCACCATATACGTGGACCATGTGAAGGTATTGGTCACGGTAGACCAGGTTCCATGTAGGTATCTGTGAAGATTGATGGTTTTATGGATATACTGAAAGCTGACGTTTCTCATCAGATTCCCATATGCAACTTCTGAGGATCTGAATGTTGTCGTTTGAGCTCAATTAAGTGTATACTGTTGGCGAGACCAATGCTGTTGTCTTCGGTACAACACATACAATTAGCATTTATATCGCACTTGTACTTGTGTCCTTGTTGGTGCACTTGGTTAACTCTTCTTACTCTTCCAGTGGAGATACCAAACAAAAGGCAGTGGCCAAACAAAACTGGCTTCTGGGCAAACAAATATGGTTAATGGGGTCATTTTTTTAAAAAAAAGAAGACTTCCCAAAACTCTGTGTTAATTGTTTGAACTAAACGGGGAGAGCATTTGGTTTTACTCTATAGTGATTGGAGTCTTGTTGGAGATAGTTCAGCATTCAGTGACCTCGACACGGAGGGCGAGCATTCCAGAGCTGCGGAGGAACCGGCATTAAGTAGCAACACTAAAAGAAAATGGCTCCTTAATAAGGTAAGCCAATTAAGAAGCTGAAAGAGAAAGTAATGTGACGTGAATGGGAAATGCCTCAAATTTGGGCCTTACAGAGGCAGTGGGGGAGAGAGCATAAAGGCCTTGCGGCGAACGCCATGAATAAGAAGTACACAAGAAGAGGGACAAAGTACTGACAGGACAGAAAGCATTTAAGAACCACAGAGAACCGCACCGTTTCACTTCAAAGATACAAGTACGAGCCAAATTGTTGTGACAAAGATCACTGGTTTAAAATAAACAGGATAAAAGAAAATATGATGCATTTTTTTGACACCCAGATGTGTTTGTAACACTGTACTCTGTTTTAAGACCCACAGACCCAATACTGAGCAAGTTTATTATAATTCATTGTAATTCCCTATTACAATTCACCTTACTTCGTGTTAGAGGTTTAAAGAGACTGCTTTGTCTTGTGGCAAAAAAAACAAAACAAAAAAAAAAAAACTATTATTTATTTAGCAACTGAATTAATTAACAGAATAAATTAAAAATAAATTAATAAATTAAATTTACTATAAATTAATAAATAAAAATTGACATGTAGAATGTAAAAGATGTTAAAAAAAAAAAAAAAAAAAAAGGTCAGGGAGGTAATGTCTGGCAATGGGATGTTGGGGAAGAATAGAATGGAATGGAAGCAGAGGCAGGACTGTCACGCTTTGTTTTTCTGCCTGTTGCTCCTGAATGGCAGTAATTAGTTAGCTGGGTGGGGGGAACGTGGGGTGGAGAGGGACTCTAGCCTCCCACCAGGAGACAGAAGGGAGAGGGGATGTGGGACAGGAGAATAGATGTTCTGAGAGCAACAGAAAAATAAGGGCAAGGGTCATTCCTAAGAAACAGAGTGACAAAAATTCAGGCATGATAACAGGGGGCTGAGGAAAGGAGAGAGAGAGATATGAAAGCGCAGTTTCCTATGTTCTTGATATATAGTTATTTCAAACATGCAAGCATTTACATTTCTTAATTTTAGTTCAATGAAAAATTTTAATGATGACTGAGAAGAGAGAAAAAAGTTGGTGCGTCAATAAGCCAAAAACAAGAGCAAATTAATTACAATTGATCAAAGTATGAGCTGTAACCAGGATTTCTGCAAGTTTTATTAAGGTAAATTTAAGACTTCTTAAGACACAATTAAAGAAAATTTAAGGAATAAATTAAAGGGAACACAATATGTCAATAAGTTTTATATATAAAAATCTAAAGAGAACACGAGTTGTATTGCAGCACAACGTCCAACCGATCTCCATTACTTTTTAATTAATTTCACAAAAAAAAAAAACTTTTACTGTACCTTCTGTGCATCACACTGCATACAACTGATCCTTCTAAGTACTTTTGTTTTGTTTTTCAGTGCAAATGAAGCTTAAACTAAGATGTTTTCTGGGAAAAGTTACCAAAATACAGTGAATTTATGATTATAAAAAAGGACAAATATCTTCCAGTGGGCTCTGAGAAATCAACTTAAATCAAATAGAAAATAAGTTTTCATATGTCACTGAAAGATGCTTGTTCTTATTTTAAAGCATGAAGTCACTTCATTTCGCAAAAAAAAAAAAAAAAAAAAAAAAAAACATCATTCTGTATCTCAAGTAAATGTATCTTGATTTAAAGTTGTGTTTAGATATTTGTATTGGAAAACAAGACAAAAATACTAACAAAAGCATTCTTTTGTAGTACATGCAACATTTAATGGCATGTTTTTTTTTTTAATTTAAGATTTTTTGTTTAGATTTAAGACCTTCATTTGTGGGGAAAAAGGGAACAATTACAACTTTTCAAGACCTTTTTGAGACCTGCAGAAATCCTGTTAACCTTATTACAGATGGATTCACAACAGAAAGTGAAAAGCAGAAGGTTAATGTGTCATTGACACTGAGGCTGCACATAGATCTACAGTGACTCTGTGAGCGTCAGGGTTGCGAGAGGAAGGGTGTGAAAAACACAGTTCACTCTCACAGCCTCTCCACTCCCACTGCCAGATGACACTGAACAGACACTCCGCATGGCGATGATGTGTGCTACAGGTGTGTGTGTGTGTGTGTGTGTGTGAATGCGATGAAGTCTTTTATCAGAATCAGGTGGGACGAGGAGGAATGTGAACCTACAGTGGCCCAGAAAAAGATGTTAACACATCAACCACACAAAAATGTATGAATGTCCTGGATGTCAAGCATTTATTTTATTTTGTCAAGCACAAAAAAAAAAAAAGTTTATTTTGTTTTAAATGAAAAACAACACACACAACTGTTTTGGCCAAGTAAGATTTTTTTTTTTTTTTTTGAAGGAAGTCTCTTATTCCCACCAAGACTGCATTTATTTAATTAAAAATACTGTAAATAATTTTACAATGTAATTTATTTCTGTGATGGTAAAGCTGAATTTTCAGCAGCCATTACTCCACACTTAAGTGTCATATGACCCATCATAAATAACCCTAATATGCTGATTTGGTACTCAAGAAACACTTTGAATTATTGAAAATAGTGCAGCTTAATATGTTTGTGAAAACCATGATACTTTCTTGGGTTATTTGAAAAAAAATAAAAATAAATGTAAATGTTACCATTTTTACTGATCAATTTATTGCATCCTAGCTGAATGAAATTATTTCTTTCAAAAAAAAAAAAAAAAAAAAAAAGGAAAGAAAAACCTTAGACTGTTAAACATGCAAAGAAAAAATATTATTAGATCATATTTATTGCTAGGACACCTCTGTGATGTGAAATTAATGAGAAATCACTTCACACATAAGCAATCATAAGTAAAAAAATAAAGAAATAAAAAGAATAAAAAAAAAGGCATAATTTGCTTGTCAGTGCCATTTGGATGGATATGTTGTATCTATTGCAATGACATTTCATTTTAATACTTTTTGTTTTTGAGTTTGAAATCCTTCAACATTCTACTGCATCCTACACATTTGCTTATGAAATCTTTGTTAATTTAAGCACTCTCAACTAAATTGGTAACATACTTTACAGAATTTTACTCCATTCAGCAGAATTTCATAGATTTCCCACATAGCATGAAATAAGCATGAGAAAGATGTGTGTGAGTCTACTTACATGTGTAAGTGTATAAAGAAAAACTGAGATGGAGAGGAAAGAGATAAAATTACCTGCTGCAGGTCTGCCAATGAATAGAGGTGCACATGCTGTAGCAGGTATTCTCTTGGAAAGATCCTGCAGAAATAGCAAGAAAAATCACATTAGAATGAAAAGCATATGCATATTACCTCAAATCATAGCTGAGCCTGCACGTATCTGTAAAATAAATAAATAAATAAATAAATAAATAAAAAACTGCATTAGCCTGCACACATATACATACAGATCCATTTCAGGTGGAACGCTATCCCATCATCCTGCCTCTGTAACCATGACAACATGGGTCCAAATTGCTTGGAAATAGGGGTTAATTCAATTGAACTGGAAAAAGGCTGTAAAATAGGCATTTAAAAGCACTACCCCTTATTATGGGTGAAGTGGGGCGGCTCTGTCTCTCTCTCTCCATCTGGCAAGCTATTATGGCCCTCTTCACCTCTCTCCTCCCATGAGCCTACACTCGCTCTTTACCTCTCTCATTCACCCACGCCTGCTCACATTACAAACTCAAGGGCCCACAGAATTATCCAGAAAAGAGGGGACAGGGAAAGCAACCGGCATATTGTGAGATGACGAGAAAGAGAGGATATGTGGTTACGAGAAGCAAATGAAATGAAAAACTGGGAGTTATCGGTCTCATCTTTTACCACACCACTAGTTAGTCCATAATATCCACTGACAACTAAGCAAACAGAACAGATGAATCCCTTTAATGAAATGATCCTCATTGGAGATGCAAAAAATCAATTCATTCAGACACAATGCTATTGGTGTAGACACACTATAGCTGGCTACTTGAACAGGATTCAGTTTTTTTTTTAACCACAAAAGGCTGGAAAATTGGATCGATTAAGTAGTCTGGCACTGGAAACCAGTGCATCTTTACTCCTGCCCACTAATAGTTCATCCACTCCACTTCCTCAGTGGATTGGGTCCATCATTAGCAACCCATCAGACAGATGTTGGCAATTAGAGACAGGCTTGCAGGCCACAAACACAGCAAAGAGACAGAAGAGAGGGAATTTATGGCATTATGGGAGGAAAGTATGCTGGGTAGTTTTGAGCTATAATGGGGCATTTTGAAGTAAATCTAGCTATTATATTATATATACAAAGTCACATATGATTTAAAATAGTTTGTGTTGATGCATGTGGCCCACATGGATGTGTGCATCATTGGACATCACCTCAATTTTCAGCTTTGGGGATTGTGGTGGATCTCCATTTTTCTCATTCACTGCCATAATCTCATTGCTGGCTGAAGAGAAGCATGGCAGTACTCCAGACAGCCCCATTCACAGCTCGTCCCTCAGGCCTCATTAGGCCAAGCCATCATTACGGTGCTAATCTAAGTCTAAACTGAGGCATGGAGGCAGGGGGTGGGATGTTTACTAAGATGGGGATGAAATCTCTTTTCATTTGTTTATGGAAAGCTTAAGGGTCAATAGACAAGAATTGCAGCAGGTGTCATTAGTACAAACAGAGCTGATGACAGCTGCTTTGTTGTGTGTTTGACGTAAGGCACGTCAAAAATGATACTTTATCAAGAGCTGTCACGCATTGTTTGAGGTTTAAGAAATATATGCATTAAAACCCAAAGATTGAGTTTAAATGTGCTGTCTTGACCATGTTTTATGGTTCTCAGGGGTGTCAAGAGAATTTGAACGTGTTCTCAAAATTCATTAATGAAAAAGAAAGACCAATTTTGATAAAAAAAAAGCAAACAAATGAAAACGTCACTACTAAATCCATAGCACAAAGTGTATAGTTTTACTGAAGTTTGACTACTGAATAAATTACTTTTAGAAGACTTTTTCAGTGAATCAAACTCACACAGCTCAACCAGTGTAGTCCAACTCATTCCCACACAAATGACTCTTTAGAGCTGGTTCTTTTTAGTGAATCAAAACCATACAGTGTGACAGGAGTAGTTTGATTCCCAAACAATGATTCGCATGAACCATTTTAGTGAATCAAAAACAGAGTGAACATTGTAGTCAGATTCCTGAACCAATGGTTCTTATGAGTTTGTTCTTTAGTGAAGCGTACATAACAGTTTTTTCAAAATTTGCTTTAAATGTATGTTATTGAAATTATCTCATAATTCATCAATGGAATTGAATCTTCCCCCCAAATATTTCTTCAAATTTAGCACTTAAAAGTACTAAAAGAATCCTTAATGGGACTATTAAAGAATCTGAATTAATAAGAGGAATCCTAAACCAGATTTTTTCTTTTTTAATTAAAAATAAATAAATAATTTTAATAATAAAGAGTTTTCTACTGAAGTGTTTACAGATCACACCTGACAGATCTGCAGCCTTAGAGAGGTATGAATGCCTAATAAAGAGTCTGGAAACCACAGAGCTCAAAGCTTTACATACCCACAAATCTGATATAACAAGTGAGGTATTACAGAACATCTTAGGAAGGCTGACAAAGAAAAGATATTGCATTGACAAGATTCCATGGTCTAATGCGCTATCTTCTGTATGACAAGATGAAATCCTAACTTAATCCCTGTGGATGTGTTGTTACGCTGATTTGCCTGCCTTTGTCAAGCTTGTTCAAGTCAGGACAGTGTGTGAAAAGAAACCTGGGTCTCTCCGGGTGTTCATTTGCTTCTGGTTGTGGTGACAGTCTATCTTTCGGCTTTCTATCTCCTCAAGCATAAATTCATCTCTGCTCATGGCAGAGCTCCATGTCTGTATCTTTTGTCCTTTCTCGGGGTAAATACATATAAGTGTTTACAGTGGTGGTAACCAGGCAATATGGGGCTTGTTGTCGAACAAAAGAGAACCAAATCCGGCCACAGTAATCAGAGGGTGGCAAGCACATAAGCAAGAGACTGTATGTTGATTTTGCTCTTTTCTCTTGACTGCCTGTGGATAGGTACGCTTTTATGACAAAGAAAATGTAGGATATGTTGCAGTCTGTAATTGGTCAAAAGCAGAGAAAGAAGAAAAGTTTGGAGGCACCATATTTAAGTAAACAGAGTTATTGTAGCAGTTACTCAGAGAATTGTGCAAATTTTATACTACCAAGTATTTCAACAAATGAACAGACAGCATTCTATGGGGAAAAAAAATTATAAGTGTTGGGGAAAACAATGAATTTAATGCTTTTGGTTTACAATTCTTAATGGTTCTGGTTTGGTAATTGTTAAATACTAATGACTAAATGTAAAGAAATTCTTGTAAAAGGTATATTTACTCCTTTTCACAGATATTAACACTACTACTAAACAAACAAACAAACAAAAAAAATGCACTACACTACCATTCAAAAGCTTTACATTTTTATATTGTTTATAAAAAAAAAAAAAAAAAAAAAAAAAAACAACAACATCTATTTCAATGCTGTTCTTTTCAACTATATATTAAAAGAATCTTGCAAAAATGCATTACAGTTTCCACAAATATTAATCAGCACAACACTGATAACAATGAGAAATGTTTCTTGAGCATCAAATTAGCATATTAGAATGATTTCTGATGACAAGAAAACGAAGACTGGTGTACTGGCTGCTGGAAATTCAGCTTTGCCAGCACCTGAATAATTTACATATTAAATATACTGCAATATAAAATAGCTATTTTAAATTGTAATACTATTCCATAATGTTACAGTATTTAAAGTTTTTGATCAAATAAATGCAGCCTGAGTAAGCAATAAGACACTTCTTAAACATTAAAAAACTCTTACCATCAACAAACTTTTGAACGGTAGTGTATATTTCATGTTTCATTCAATTATTCAGAAATTCATACAAGTTTGGAATAAGTGAGAGTGAGTAAATCATGACAGAATTTTTATTTTTGGGTGAACTATGCCTTTAAGCGTCACAAGTCTTAAGCACTACAAAACACAGTAAGGTGTATGTGTTTGATTCACTAAAAAGATTCACTAAAAACATTTATTCAGGAATCACCTGAACTACACTGGCTGTCCTGTGTGGTTTTGATTCACTAAAAAGAACCGATTCATAAGAACAATTCACTCAACAATTGAACTATACTGATCACACTGTTTGATTATGATTCACTAAAAAGATCTGGCTCATAATAGTTCTGGAAATGGACTATACTGGTGATGTTGTATGTTTCAAACTGTAGATCCAGTGGCAGCGTTGCAGTTTCCATGAATAGTATTGCAATGGATTTCAAAACTGGTTCTCATTTCCCAACCCCAGACATGAGGGAAAACTAATGAAAAGTACAGACAAAGGTAGTACGCATGCATGTGGATGCCCCTGTGGATCAGTGAGGTGCATTAGATCAGGCTCAATGGTGTGGACTGTGACAGTTCTCCCCCTTCTCTCTGTGGCTTAGTGTAAACACTAGCGGGCCACTGATGAGCGTCCCGGCTAAGCAATGAATGGCTACGGTAATATTTTAACGCCACCGCCCTCATCAATCCTACACTGTTTGGAAAAGCGAAGCATTAGCCTGATGCCTGCTAATAGCCTGGCCATAAACACTAACCCTCTAGCTCTGCCTCCTGCTAGGGTCACCGCTGCTGCGCCCCGTAAACACAGCGGCCAGATAAAGTCACCGCTCAGTAGGCAGCTGGGACCGCTCCAACGAGATGAACCTCGGAGAGCATATTCAGTTCAAACTGAGGTTCCCTTTGCTAGAGCCCTCACGTCTGCACTTCAAACGGCCATCCCGCTTCTACGTCACCATGGAGTTCAAAGGAGCCAATACATAGGAAAGGGTACTGGTCCATTCAATAATTCAGTGATTCAAACAACAAACAGTGTTCTGAACGTGTAGCTAAGAGTGCATTAGCAACACCATTAAGTCAACATCTGAAGCTTTTTTTTTTTTTTTTATTTGAACGTTTTTTTTGGCATGCCATACTTTATTTCAATAGAAAAAGATGGAAAGTTTACCACAAACAGAGTTCATTGTCAATCCAAGGATGTGTTTCATGGACACTAGGAGAAATAAACTGCAGTTTCCTCTTAGTTTACCCAAAAATGAAACATTTGTGATCATTTACTCAACCTCATGTTGCTACAAACATGTACGACTTAAATTGTTTTGTGGAACACAATAGGGTCCAATGTTGTTTTAGACCCCACTGTCTTTCATTGTATGGACACAAACAGTAAAAAATGCAGTAAATACATTAATATTGGGAAAAACATTTTAGTATTATTATTATTATTATTGCTAATGTTGAAAAAAAGTTGTGCTGCTTAAATACACACACACAAACATATGTATATGTATATGTGTGTGTGTGTGTGTGTGTGTGTGTGTGTGTGTGTGTGTGTGTGTGTATGTATGTATGTATGTATGTATGTATGTATGTATGTATACATATAGAATTATATACAAGATTGTAATACAGGTTTAGAATGACAAAAGGGTGAGTAAATTATCACAAAACTTACATTTTTGTGTGAAAATTCTCTTTATAAACTTCCGTTTATCCCTAAATTAAGTACAGCTGTCTTTTTTTCTGATGATTAACTGTCAATATAAAAGGTGTTGAAAGGTGAAAAGCCATTTTTTTGGGGAAGAGCTGGAGGTAGCTTTCCATTATACAATATTTCATCACAGAGCTGTACATGCTTTCGTCTTTCATGGTGTGAATGTTTAAGGCCTCTTAGCGCAATCTCGTGGTCTCCACACTGACCCTGGTAAGAGCATGAAGCATTCATCACATAGACAAGCCTTTTAGTGCCGAAACCTTCGCATAAACACAGCTCCTTCACTGAACCTGGCCCTTAGGAATCCACTAAAGGTCTGCATAAGGATCTTATTCCCAGCAACCAAATGCATTCCTTGAAATAGCTTTTAAAAATTCATACTTTGTTAGTGCTACATGCTTAATACATATGTATTACAAGCAAGCTCCCTTTGTACATACTGGCAGGGCAACGAACCTAATGGAGCGAGCGGCAGTCATCTACTACTTTATGTGCCTTGCAAGACTTCACAAATATTTATGTTGTTCCACAATATATTAACTTCCAGTCCCATCTTACAAATCTGCAAATCAGAAAGAGGAAATGCTCAGTGTGTGTCCCTGCTGGCCTAAATCAAACACTGTAATCAGAATCACTGGAGTACTACAACTAGGAAATATTTATACACTCATGCACTGATATAAATGAAATATTTCCTTACCTTATCTTACTGACTTTATAACTTCAACTGTTTTGATGTAACTAACAACAATACAATCTTTTAAGCGGGCTCTTAACAAGAGAAGAAAAAATAAAAAATTAAAAATCACATATGATTAAGCAACGTTTTTCTTCTACAGTCTTCCAAGTGAGTTTTGCTCTTGATCCATGGTTGTTTTTTTAATATTTAATTTTGTCACAATAATAAGCCATAGTAGATTTGAATACATTTGAATATGATTCAAGTTATTGGAACCTCTTTTAAATAGGTGAGAAAAAAACTCACTTTTATATTGGTCCAATTTGAGATCAGTTTCACAAACCCATTTAACATCATTCACTAACCCGATTAACATCAGCAATTTTGAATAGATGACATTTACTAACATTAAATCGTGTAACATCACATGGCCAACTGAAAAATCATCGCTGGTTGAGCACTATACTGCAGTAACTGACAATAATCGATAATACAATTATCTGCTGGTTCGCTACACACAGTGGTTGGTTAATACAGCAAAATGACATTGGTTCAAACCCAGCACAAGTTGATCCGCATACAATGTGCATTATGAAAATGCACCATTTTGTCATGTTTAACCTGTCTTACTTTTACTTTCCCAATCTTTCCTGTTCCTGCTCTTTGGTATCGCTCACCTGCGGCGGAGGTCTTCTGCCACTGCGGCCCGACAGCTGAAGAGGTAAGCCCTGAGAGACTGGAGCTGCTGTCTCAATTTGAGAACGGCTGCCAAAGCCTCGCAATGCTCATACAAACACAGGTTCAACTGCTGGACATCTAACAGGGGCTCCTCATAAACAAACTCCAGAAACTCCTTCGCTTGTTTTGATACCTGAGCCACAAAAATGGTGTTGTTAATCATCACTTACAGCTTTTGTTGGATGCCTGGTTTCTTTTGTTGGGTGGTGTAAAAGCTGATTTCTAAACTCAAATGCACCAAGAAAACTTACAGAATTATTAATGATACTGAAGATATGGATTGGGCAAATAGGTCTGTACACATACCTTGTGTTTGTTAGTGTCCCAATTGTGCAGTAGACGCGCAGGTATGAGGAAGAGGTTGTCCTGGTGACAACTTGGGCAGTAGTACCAGCCGCTGTAAGAGCAAACTTTGGCCTTGCACCGTGACAGACCCACTGGTCTCTGGCATCCTGAATGGAAAAAACAAAGCAACAATAAAAAGGAAGAACCTCAAACAACACAAATCAAACCTAGGACAGGAGAGATCAACTCTGGGTTAAAGACAATGTTAATGACCACCTAATCTACTGATGAGGGCACGACCCTGTTAAAATTTGACAACCATTAGCAGAAGGTGATCAATCTGTTTGGGTTGTGTACTGATATCTCAAGGTTTACTACACAACCCTGGCTAAACCGATAAATATTACTGATGATCCAGAGGATTCAAAAGATTTATACTGCACAAAAGGCAGCGACTGAGTCGCTGATAAAAACCTTCCAGACACAACAGAAAGAATCTAAATGCTTCTTAGTACTGAACAGGCATAAATACTGAGCACATTTAATACAAGATATCTCCTGAAAGTGCATAGCTTTGTCTTTTAATCATTGTTAAATATGTCTTCAAAGAGTTTAGGCGGCACTCCAGCAAAGGGCTTATCCCAAAGGAACCAAAACAGGTGATTGCGAACATGGCAGGTGTCCCTTATCCTAACCATCTGGGAGAACCAAAGCCGGGACAGTGTGAACGTTCAAAGAATAAAAAGAGAGAATGAAAGAAACAGGCACAGACGGTTATAGACTTGTACAATCTTTTCGATGGAGCGTAGCGGCAGCTATACAGTACACTTCATAGGGAGAAGAAGAAATGTGGACAAGATGGGAGGTAGGATAGAGAGGACAAAAACAAGTCAGAAAACAGTCTCCAAAAGAGGGATGCAGAATGTTATCACTACAAATATCTGTAGAGGGAGACACTGATTACAGTGTTTACAGGCAACGCTGTTGGTCTATTTTTGATGCATTGTTAGTTGGCTGAAAAGGGCCAAGCCAAAAACAGCGATGATGTACGTGCATCCCTGAATGCAAGCAAAATTACAACATTTACACAGATTCAAAACAGTTAGTTCACCCATAAATGACAGCTCTGTCATCATGTACTCAGCCTCATGCATTCTATTTCTTTAATGTTCTCTCATTTGTGCAGTTCAAAAGGAGATGTTTAGCAGAATGTTCAAACTGTTCTTTCCGTACAAATTACAGTGAACACTATGGAGGACGAGAAATGACTTAAGTATAAATAAATAAATACATAAATGCAGAAATAAATAAATAAATGAATAAATAAATAAAGACATAAATATAGAAATACATAAATAAATGAAGAAAAAAATAAATAATTAAATGCTGAAATAAATGTAGAAATACATAATGAATAAATACATAAATGCAGAAATAAATTAATAAATGTAGAAATACATACATAATTACATGAATAAATAAATGAATACATAAATAAATGTAAAAATAAATAAATATAGTATAACACAAATATTACACAAATAGTACAATTAAAAATGACACTTGACAAAATAATTTATTCATTAATTTATGCATATCTGCACACATTTTTTTATTTATTTCAGAATTTAATTAATTATTTATTCATTTATTTATGTATTTCTACATTTATTTATTTATTCATTTATTTCAGCATTTAATTATTTATGCATTTCTATATTTATTTCCTCATTTCTTTATTTATTCATGTATTTATGTATTTCTACATTTATTAATTTATTTCTGCATTTATGCATTTATTCATTATGTATTTCTACATTTATTTCAGCATTTAATTATTTATTTATTTATTCATTTATTTACGTATTTCTATATTTATGTCTTTATTTATTTATTCATGTATTTATGTATTTCTACATTTATTTATTTATTTATTTATGCATTTATGTATTTATTCATTTATTTATTTATTTATACTCAAGTCATTTCTCGTCATCCATAGAACACATTCTGTTGCGTTTGGAAACCATAACATAACTGAAGTAATTCATATAAAAGTGAACAACATTGTATTCCAATTCAGTTTATATTCACAACACAGACTAGCGCTGTGACAAATGACCATATCAGCGAATTACCATAAATTCATTACATTTCTAATATTGTAAATGTACATATTAAATATATTTAAAATACTTCAATAAAACAAAAATAAATAAGGAATAAAAAAATTCAACAGTAATATGTAAACTACCGTTCAAATGTTTGCGGTCAGTAATGGACAGTTTAATGTTTTTTTAAAAGAATATGCTGTATATAACTATATGTATAATTTGATGATGACATTAACATTATGCTTGCCCTAAGAAATTTTATAGGACAACTGTCATTTTTTTGCTGTTTTGGATGCATAATAAAATACATTTTTTTAAAAACTGGGCAAATGTTATTTTGTGAACAAGACTCTTGCGCAATACTTCGCCAAGGAATACTGCCATTTTGGACCAAGAAAAGAAAATTCACTCTATTCCATTTCCAAACCAATAC
This sequence comes from Spinibarbus caldwelli, assembly GCA_039654775.1. Taxonomy (NCBI): domain Eukaryota; kingdom Metazoa; phylum Chordata; class Actinopteri; order Cypriniformes; family Cyprinidae; genus Spinibarbus; species Spinibarbus caldwelli. Next base: position 20,094,564 of record CM077233.1, on the reverse strand, counting down.
GTAATGGGTTGTTCTATCTGAGGTTAGGCGCTAACATCATGCACTGCACTGTGCTGCCAATGTAAACTTGAGGTTTTTAGGGGCAGGGACCCCAGACTATAAAAAGTCAGAGGTGGTGTCCCCCATGCCACAGCTGATGGGTGCCTGATATTTGGGCTGAACCACAGACCATGCAGCAGGGTGTCGTGTGTCAGAGCTGCCTTGTAATCAGCATACATGCAGAGCGTAAACCCACAAATACCACCCTTTTCCAAAAATAGTACATCGTTGTATAGCGCTCATGCTACAGAGACTGTTATTAAGAGAGAGCTAGTTGAGGCTGTGCTTTTCAGCAAAAGAAAAACAAAAATTGTGCAAAAATTAAAGGACAAACACTGACTCAAAAACTTGACGGCAATGTTTGTATGCATTCAATTAGCTTCCAAAGCATAGTTTCTGTATAACATCACAGAAGAATCAGCTCACATATGTCATATACTCTGGAATGAAAAAGAGAATATATGGATAAAAAAATTCAAATTTGAGTTAGTAGATGAGCTACAGTCTTCATTTTCATCATGATACAATGCGTAAAACGTTTTTGTTTTGTTTTGTTTTTTTGTTTTTAATGATAGGACAGTGTAGAGGAGACAGGAAGCGAAGTGGAAGAGAGAGGGGGGCAGGATTGGGAAAGGTCCTCGAGCTGGGATTCGAACTCGGGACGCCCGTATGTCGGTGCACTGGCCACTATAGGCTAATGGCGCCAGTAAAACTGATTTTTAAAGGACTAAATATCACACTGTGCATCATCTCTGTCTTTCGGAACCAGTTAGCCTGCTTTTCTTTGAATATGCAAAACTTCCGATTCATTAGCCGCTGTAGTTAAATAACTAGAAGAATATTCAAGAATATTCATGTAAACAGTAAAACTATTTATGCTACAAACCTGTTTATGATTATGGTTATTCATTAAAATAACATGATAAACACCAGTTTGCAATATAAAACAAAATTACAGACTTTTTTAAACATGCAAAATAACTGAAAGCAAATGACATTGGAAGCCTAGGTCTGTTTGACCAACTTATAATATCAATATATTTCAAATGTCACGATGAAATCATTAATGTGACATTATCACATTAGTCCTACTTAAAATGAACTTTTTATGCATGTTTTAATTGCATGTAAACATAGTACCAAAACAATTATGTATGAAAGAGCCACAGAACAAGATGATCTGAATGAGCTTCCTAGCAAATTTCTGATACATTTCCATCAAGCCTGCTGGGCTAGAGAGCTTCTGGACAGCGGCCAGAGAGCATGTCACTTCTGGGAAGGAGTTGGCCACTTGGAAACCGCAGGTTCTGTGTATTGTGGACATCACAGCCTGTTCCAGTAAAGCACAGCCCCATGCATGAGTTCCCACATACATTCAAACACACAAGGTGCAAGTTTGCACATCACAGCCAGACAGACAGACAGCACAGAAAATATCCTCAAGTTGAGGGTACAGTGATGTCTGTGGACATCAAACCACTCTGAGCCAACTGAATTCTACTGAGCTCACTCAATTACAATTGAATATGGTTCTCAACATTTCCCAATCTCATTGCCAAGCATAAGTGCAGGGGAACGGCATGTTCCTTGCTCAAAAAGTGGGGCCAACCTGGGACTGTGGGAAAGACAGCGAGCTGTGCCAAACAAGAGGCGTTTGATGTTTTCACTCCGTGACGGTCCGCAAGATTCCCCTCTTTCATTTTCAGCAGCACCCTGTTGCCCTAAAACGGCAACTATTTGCAGGAAAAAGAAAGGTGAAGCGGGGCGCTCTGAGGTGCCACTTGCACAATGGTTTTCTAGCAGAATAGACGTTACAGCTCCGGAGGAGGTGTTTGGTCCTTCAGTGTGAGAAGGTCTCTCTATTTTCTTGCTGCAAAGGCTACGACTAGCGCCACTTTCAAGCAGCCCGCCCAGCTCCATGGGACAAGAACCCCAGGGTGGGGCTTTGTGGCTCCATAAGCGTGAAAGATGACAAGGCCCCAGCTTTGATGTCCCCTATTCAAGCTGACATCCACTTCAAAAAAAAGATGGCATAAGGTTGTGCGTGTGTAAGTGTGTTCACACATGTGTTTGCTTGAGACAGATGCACTGCCCATCTTTTTGATGTAAACAACAGTCCCTTGGACCCCATTCTCTCCACCTGACCCTACACTCCCTCTTTTCCCACCTACAGCTGGATCTTCCCATTTGATCTGCTTTCCTTGTATGCTCTACAGGGTACTTTAGTAGAAGTGTGTGGAAAAAAGCCCAAGCTGGGTTCAAGCAAACTATGTGATTTGGCTTGAGAAAAAGGGTGTATGTGTGTGTTTGTGCGTTTGAGAGAGGAGGAAAGAGGATGGTCTCTGCTTCTGCTTCAAATGGAAGGCATGCATGACCCTCTTAAACAAAGGTCTGTTATTCTGTCGACCTAATGATTTGAATAAAGATTGCTCATTAAGTGTTGATCAGCAGTGTTTTGATGAGAGATGATCTAGAGTGAACTGGACAACTGGGATCCAGTTCAACCCAACCCAACCAAAATGTAACTATTGAACGAATAACAAAAAAATAATAAAGTGAAACTATTAAATATAATGAAATAAAATATTTGGCAGCATACTTTTGGAAATAATTAGAAATTATTCAAAAGGATTGGATCTAATCATGATTGAATTTCAGATTTTTCTGATGCAATGCAATAGTGAAAGAATCAAAGAATCGTAATCATACTATCATAAATCATAAATTTTTACACCTCTAGTTGACCACTAAATGAACAGTCCACCCAAACATCTTAATTCTGTCATAACTTACTCACTCTCAACTTTTTCCAAACCTGTATGAGCATGAAAGAAGATGCTTTGAAGAATGTTGGGAACCAGACAGACAGTGTCTGGTCCACACTGACATCCATCATTTTTTATTTTCCATCGTTTATGGTGTTTGGTTACCCACATTCACTAAAATGTCTTCTTTTATGTTCATCAGAACAAAGACACTCATACAGGTTTTGAACAACTTGAAGGTGAGTAAATGATGACAGAACTTTCATTTTTGGATGAACTATCCTGTTCTGCAGAAAAAAAGAGAAGGAACACTGGCTGATTTTAAAGTGCTACCTCATTAGATGTTTAACACAAACATTGGGACAAGGAAGAACAGAAACAACAGATGGTATAAGTTTGAAATATGCATATTCAAATGAAGGCAGGGACTAATGTTCCTTTTCTATTGCACTTCAATAGTTTTTCTTCCCCTCCTTAGCATCTCCAGGTCATCTTTAAGCAATGTGAATGCATCACAACCCCTTTCAGTAACCCCCACATAGGACTTGGGTTAGCTGACAAAACCTTTTGTGGATGCAGGAAAAACTGGGGCCAAGAGCTATCGCAAAGTGAACAAATGACAGAGAACAAAACAAGCCATAATAAAAGACTGCAACAGTAATGAGACAAAAATCCAGCATCCCCTCATACTGAAGAGCCACTACCAACTTTAACCATCAGCCCACTGAGCCCAGACTGGATCCGTTGTCCTTTGCATCTACCCTGCATTTGGATGAGTTGATCTCTCTCACACTAGATCCAGTCCTCTTATAGCACATACACACAAGACATTTTTGAATTTTAGCTTCAACTATAGAATAGAACAGACAATAGAACACAGGAGTCACAGGCACATTTCTTAAATATATTACATGTTGTCAGTAGCATGTTTAAGGCGTATGTCCCCAACATGTTATGATTGGCCCATTTTATGTGATATTTTTGATGTGGGCTCGGGTCTGAGAGAGATGCATATGCAAGAGATACCACTAACATACTGTCTAATTTAAAAGAAAAGAAAACAAAAAATGAAGACTACTTAATGTCTAGTTCTACCTTCGAAGCACTCACTATTTACATCTTTAAAATCTGTAAAAATGTACTCAAACAAACACGCAATTCAAATGTCAAAAGCAATACAGCACCGATCAACATAGAAAAGAAAAATAAGGTGTGAGCATCTGTTTGGGGGAAAAAAAATAAAAAGACATAAAAGTGTACGTTTTTTGGGTGATAAAAACTACAGTGAGAGAGAGAAAGAGAGAGAGAGGGAGTTCCGAGCACAGGGATGTACCCAGCTGTTCTGTTCTTTTTAGGCCGACACGTTCCATTCAAAAAAATCTCTTTCGTGGCCCCGAATCAAACAATTAGCTTCCGCACAGCTCGCAGCATCCAGGGAGCCTTTGATTCTAAAAGGGGATTTTTTCCGCTTTATATGGGCCAATTATCGTCAGGTGCCTGCTGTCCTTGTTCGGTGAAGCTTTCAAATGTCCTGCATTAAAAAGCTGGTTGTTACAACCGGGCAGGAAAGCGTTTCATTCATATCCACTTAGAGGGTGGAAATTTCACACTGGAGGAAGAAAGTGATAGACTTAGCCTGATATATAAACTCACATAACTACAAGGGCTCAGATATCTACCTGGTCTTTGAAGGCCACCACAGCAAAGGCATCAACATAAACATATTTAAACAGTATTTGGAATGGAGAGATGACAGATGCCAAATTACAGACATACGTTGAGAGTTGTCTTTGTATAATGGTTGCTTGCTGTTTGAGCAATCAGATCATGTGGCATGTGTTGAAAAATGTGACATTTGGTTTGAAACAATTCTTTAGTGAGTGGAACATTTATTTCTTTGGGGGTTGAGTGAGTTTGTTGAATCATTTGACTCATGGAGGAAGGCTGAAGTTCAAATAGACATGGCCTTTTCGAATGGCAAAGATCAAATTAAAGGAGTCAATGTAAGCTGGCAGCCTTAAATCTGTGATGCCAAATATCCAGATCAGAGAGAAAAAAATGACTGCATACTAAAATTCAACATTACAATAGAAAATTTAAGAGCAATGAACCAATATTAAGATTTTAGCCCTGTTTATACATTTGTTATGAATGATCCAACCATAAGATCTCCAAGTATATTGCACAAAACAATGATCAGGACTCAGAATGAATGCTTACTGTATTTTTATTTTATTTTATTTTTTTTTTTATTTTGCATTCTTGATTGGTGAAATTTATGTTTTATGATTCCTGTGGCTTTGGTTTTATGTTTACTTTCTATCCATTAGGTACCCCATTTTAAAGCGACCGCAAGGGAAGGGTGGGTGGGAGGGTGGGGGGAAAGTTGAATTGATATGTGATATCATGTTATTAACTTGTTATTCAGGTTTGTAAATTGTTAATAATAATAAAAAAAAAAAAATTTAAAAAATGAATGATCCAACCACAAGTGGTGTTTAAACCCGATATGAACATGCATCTCAAATGTGTCTTGCTACCACTGAATTTCACTGAGCAGGAGGTTTCTAATCACATGATTAAACAGAGCACTTATTATAGGGGCCAAATGTGATATTAATTTAAGAAATTGATCAATGAAAGAATAAAAAAAGACTAAGAAACAAATACTTTTAAAAAGAGTCAATGAATGATCAGTATATAGATAAAGAATTCAGTTTCACAATTTTAATATAACATAAAAAATTATAATAATATAATAAAAAATATTCAAGTAATAAAAATGTAGATCAATGAGCAGATTGAAAATACAATATTTGATGCTAAATAACTAATATTCAAGATATATGACAATAATCTGTTTATCAATTACTAATATACAAATAATTATAAAAATATGAAAAATTTTAATTTGTGATTATGAAGTGATTACCTTTTTAATTTGTCTACTGCATTTTCGATGTTAACATTGCACATTGGCCTTAATTAATGTAAAATTATCTAGATTTCTAAGTAGATTTATTGGCCTTTAAATTGATTTTAATTTCTCGAATGATTACCTAGTGTCACGTTTGGGCCCCAAAAAGAGAACATTGTGATCAAGACTAATTAACTAAATATGCAGGCATATTTGTGCCACAATGGATATAAAATGAACGTGCATCAGCAAAGGCAACTGAATCTTGATGAATTCCACCCTGACATTTTTACTGAACCCAATTCTAAAAAAGCTGTTACAATATTAGTAAATGTTGAAAGTGCATTGTAAAAGGTGGTCACCTGCACATTGGAAGCTCTGAGCGGTAAGACCCTTTTCTACAGCCAGACAGGTGAGGATGCTGAGAAAGCTAGTGGTGACGGACTGTCGTTTGGCTCTCTGGGCCTCCCTGTGCCGTCGCTCCCTGGCTGGCTTACTCCTTATCACCACTTGGTTATTCTCCCCCTGTGGCCGCTGAGCCGTCACTGCCGTGCGCAAGGCCTCCACCCAGTCCTGGGCCTTGGACTCGTTCTCTGCCCGCAAACGCAGCACATCATCAGGGAAGACCGCCTGGAAGCGGGAGCTGGTGTCTCCGTCTTCATCATCCCGCTGCACAGCCAGACAGGAGGCCACCGGGTACCTCAACACCGGCTCCGACACTGGGCCTCTTCCCTCGGTCGGGAAGGCCTGCAGCTCAGTGCGGCTCAGTACAAACGTGAAGGCCCTCCAGTTATTGAGGTCGGTGAGTTGGTGCAAAAGACCAGCTTTAAGAACATCAGCACAGTGCTGGGTGAACAGTGGTAGGGCCGTGGGACGTACCAGGGGTCGAGGGGCTAGCACCGTCGCCGCATCTGGATCGGGTTCGTGAGGGGTAGCGGAGTTGGCACGGGCCGGCTCCCCTTTGCGATTGGCTGGACGGGCAGCCAAGACGCGTTCCCAGAGGAGTCTACGCCACTCCAGTGCCTCCCACTGGCAGGGTGCACGTAACTGCACGCGAGTGCTGTTAAAGAAGACGGCCTGGAGTACACGTCCATCCTGCGCCGGCTGCGGTGCGCTCACCCCTTGGCAATGGGACAGTGAAAGGGCGGCACATAGCTGCTGGTTGCCGCTGCTGTCCAGGCTGTATAGACGCAGCTCACAGGGCGTAAGCTCCACATGACAGGTGGTCCAACGTCCCCATGGGCCCTCTCTCTGCTCCAGTGTTCCCTGCTTCACCAGACTAGGGCTGCTCTCCTTATGAGCTAGAAAAAATGTCAGAAAGAGCACCTTTAATGGCAAAAACAAACTACAGGCTAATAATGTCTGAGAAAAAAAGTTTATAATGGATTAAATAACTGTAAATATGATTACTAGGGCCTTTGGCTACACCATGTCAAGCTAATGGCAAAAACAAGAACTGTAATTGCACAGGAAAATTGGAAGAAAATATTGTGGATCAAGTACTTCCTGGCAAATCGTACAATACTAACAAGACTTAATCCGTGATCAGACTCTACTTACTGATTTGATTTTCGTTTTATGCTGGAGGAAATGCCAACATTTTTTAACTAACAACTGCTCTCTTTGGATTGCATTTCTCAGAGGTCTTTAGCAAAAAAAGAAAAAAAAAAAAGAAAACAAGAATGTAAATTTAATAGCCAATTTACAAACAAAAAAAAGGCAAAAATGTCAAAATAAATTATGAGAAGCATTACAGAAGAAAAAAAAAAAAAGAATGTTTTGATGATTTTAAGGATTGTTTTCAGGATCCTTAGGGGACTTTAAATAAAAATATATAATTTTAGAGAATTTGCCAACAAAAAAGGTAAAAATGTCAAAATAAATGAGGAGAAACTTGAAAACAACAACAACAACAACAGAGGATTACATTTATCAGTATACTTCGTATTACTATGGCAAAAATTAAAAATTGTAGGCATTTACCAACAAAAATCAGCAAAAAGAAAAAATAAATGAGAACCACTATAAAAAAAAAAAAGAGTTTTTTTTTTTTTGGACTTTAGGAAAAAGGGTTATTTTGGTTTAGTCAATTTACCAACAAAAAGGCAAAATTGTCCAAATAAATAAGAAGAATTATAGAAAACAACAACAACAAAATGATTATTTTCAGGATTACATTTCTGAGTGGACTTCAGCTAAAAATATATACCATAAATCTTTTAGCCATTTATCAAGAAAAAAGGGCAAAAATGTCAAAATAAATAAAAAGCAGCATTGTAAAACAAACAAACAAATAATTAAAAAAAAAAAAAAAAAAAAAAGTCAAATGTGTTTTCTCAGGAGGAAATTTTTTTTTTGGGTGTGTGAGAAAATTATAAAGTTAAAAGTATGCGTGTGAAACACCTTAGTAACTAAAGAAAACTTTTCCTGTCCAAATATTGCTATATATTAATTAATTATTAATTTTCATTTTATATGCCCATCGCACCCTCACTACTACCTCCTTTTGCAGAAGTTGCTGGCACCAGGTTAGTCTGGAGCCCTGTGTGAGAGATGTTCACTTCATCTGTGATGGGTGCTATTGTGCTATGTGATGGCAGTCTATCCAGCCACCTCAAAGCAGGAAGAAACATTATTGTGTGTCAGGCTGCTGTGCAAACAAAACGGCAAAGAGTGACCCCTAATCTTTGGCACTCCTTTTCAGTCCTTCCTTTCTCTGTCCATTTCTTGAACATACTCTCTCCTTTATCTCCTTTCCTCTCTTGGTCCACAACTGCCAGTTTTCCTCTCAGCCCACGGGAACCTGCTGGGTGCCCCGGGCATCTGGGCCTGGCCAGACCCAAAGAAACAGACAGAGGCCAGGAGGAGGGTAAATTAAAAGCAAATGCCTCTGTATTGTTTTCTTTAAGTCTTATCTCTAATGTACCAGTCAAAACTGCACCTTCCTATACATCTGTAACTTTTAACGGACAGTCCCTCCCTCTTGTGCTGATAAGCTGTGAGCTCTGAGGCTTGGGTTCATTTGGGTAGCCAGCAAAAGCTACTACAGATGATGTGCTTTGGCACTCTGGAGCGTCGTTGTGGATGTTTGGGGGCTCCTTGCACTCTGAGGTCTTCAAAGGTGCATAGCTTGCAGCTATGGAAAGAGTCACTACTAATTTCACGGCAGAGAGGACGTGAGGCGTGCTGACATGACCCAATTAGAGAGCTGGTGGAAGGCCAGTCTGCCTGCAGAGCCTGAACCTTTCTAAGACCTTTTCATCTGCAAGTGACTAAAAGACTCATTTGAGACAGACATGGCACATAAAACCAGTATTAGAGGTGCTACCACTCATGGATGGGCACGAGGGAAACAGTCATCAGTGATGACTCAAAATCTGAGCAGAAAAGGAAAAAAGCACACAGATACAAACAGTGGGTCAGAATGGAGCTGAGTGAAAGCCATCTGGACAATTTTAAAGGCCAAACTAGTAAAGTTTAATGGGATTTATTTATATAAAACATAAGCAAACAAGTTCTAAATATATGCTACCATTCAAAAGTTTGGGGTAAGTTTTTTTTTTTTTTTTTAAGAAATTAATAATTTTATTCAAATGCATTAAAAATGATTAAGCCAATGAAGGGCAACACTTTAGTTTAGGGACAAATTCTCACTATTAACTAGTTGCTTATTAGCAGTGCTGTCAAATGATTAATCGCAATTAATCGCATCCGAAATAAACGTTTTTGTTTACATAATATATATGTGTGTACTGTGTATATTTATATTTATTATTATATATATAAACAAATACACACATGCATGTATATATTTCAGAAAAATGTTATGTTTGTATATTAAATATATTTATACATAATATAAATTATATGAATATAAATATATGCACGTAATTACATGTAAATATTTTCAAAATATATACTGTGTGTGTGTATTTATGTATATATAAATATACAAAGTACACACATATATTTATTTTGGATGCGATTAATCGCGATTAATTGTTTGACAGCACTAATTATTTGCATGCATATTACTAACATTTTGGCTGTTTGTTAGTACTTTTGTAATCCAACCCCATACCTCAACACTAACAGCAATAAGAAATGTTTCTTGAATATTTTAAGTAATGGCTGCTGAAAATTCAGTTTTGCCATTGTCTCTTAAACTAACTTAAAAAAAATTAAATAAAAAATTTAAAAAAAAAAAAAAGGTATACCTACATGGTGCTTAATTTGGTTCAGTTCGACAAAACTGTCCTTGACAATTAAGCAACCTCAATTGACTCTTAATCCTTTATTTATAAACCCCGCAATTTTCTTCAGCGAGATGCAGTACGACTGCAGCATAAATCCAATTTCAGACCTGTATAACTATATTCAACTAACAATAAAATTGTACTGCTTAAGGTCCAATAAACATGCAAATGAGTAGGCACAAATTTAAACCCACTGTAATCAAACACAAGAAAGCAGCACTCAGGGAAGAGTCACATCATAACATGACATCATGAATACAGCTGAAAGTGGAGTATAATCTCTACCCACTTTGCACTTCAATTAAAGACAACTAGTAAGTTTTGATGTACTGACTGTCAGAGACCACAATGAAATAAATAGAAATCTGACACTGACTTTTGTATGGTAATAATATTCCTAATCTAAGGCCAGATACTGAAATTACACAACCGTTCAAATGTTTGGTATCTGTAATTTTCTTTTTCTTTTTTTTTTTTTTTAAAGAAATATGATTACCAAGGCTGCATTTATTTGATCAAAAATACAGTGAAAACAGCAACATCATGAAATATTATTACAATAACTTATATTATTTACAATAACTGTTTTAAATGTGATTTTAAAACACCTGAAAAGGAGATGATGCCAACCCCTCAGAGGACCCTGAAACAACATACAGAACTACCAAATCTTGCTGTAAGTTTGATTTCAACATATAATCATCGTCTGTTTGATTACGTCTTTAATTGATTTTTCCGTACATTTCTGCCATATGTACATTAACTGACATAGTCACCAATGATAAGCTACTACTAAATATATTGTAGAAACTTAATTTTCTGTACAGCGCTTTGCAATGATTTGTATCGTGAAAAGTGCTATACAAATAAACTTGAATTGAATTGATTTATTCCTGTGATGGCAAAGCTGAATTTTCAGCAGCCATCACAGTTACATGATCCTCATATACTGATTTGTTCAATTAAACATTTCTTATTATCATCAATTGAAAAGTGATGTGCTGCTTAATATTTTTGTGGAGACCATGTTATACTTTTTTGTCAGGATTGCTTGATTAACAGAAAGTTAATTTATTTAAAATAGAGATCTATTGTAACATTATTAATGTATTTACTGCCAATTCTATCGATTTACTCCATCCTTGCTAAAAAAAATAAAAATCTTACTGACCCTAAACTTTTGAAAGCTATAATCGTCTATTACAAAAGAGAACAGTTAAATGCAACAGGTAAAATGTGTTAAGGTATAATTTATATTGTAAAGAAAACTACATTCAAAATAATTTGTGTTTAAGGCCAGTCTCTAAGGGTGTAACAGACCTGTCTTGTTTGGCTCGACTGAATCGAACTCAAGTTTCCCCACTTGGGGCAGATCTTTGGGCAGGTGTGAATACAGCAATCGCACTCGGGTGCGGACCAAACAACCGTACCAAGACCCAGCTAAAGAGGTTGTCTCGGCCCGGTTCGAAACAAATGGATGAACCAATGAATTGATGACCTTAGCACACGTGTGGTTTTGTTTACAATTTCTGGTTCACTTGAAAAAAGAACAGTGTGAAAGCGAAGCACACCAAACAAAAAAATAAAAATAAAAACAAAAAAAATCAACATTGTATTTGGTCTGGACCAAAGCAAGTGAACTAGCAGACTTTCCTGGTGTGAATACACCCCAAGTTAAAAATTAAGATGTCGAAGAATAAGAGTAAAACAAAGCAGACTATATTAAAATCGACGCTTGTAATGAACTACAGAGCCAAGTCAAGCATAACGCAAACACTGAGACCTGTGCAGTGAGGGGTGTAGGGGTTTCTCCAGTCTTAATCAGTAGATCTATCAGCATTAGACAGTGGGTGGGTTGCCAATATCTTAATGTCACCTAGGATTCAATCTCAGTCACTCAAGAAACGGTGGGCATTCGAGCGTGGAACAGTTGCTCCCTTTGGCACATTTCTGTAATTAACAATTTACCCCATTAAGTTTTAACACAGAGGCAAGGACAGCCAAGAGGATTGGTATCACCTGCCATTTTGCAAAACCTAGTGCTGATTTACTGGATGTAGAAATAAATCAGCCTTTTCAAAATAAGTTAATACAGAATTAAACCCGACTACACTGGATATAAAAAGATTTAAACAATGTGACAGTTTGTATTGGTGAATTGTATTAAATCATAGCAAGCATGTTAATCGTAATATTGCACTAGATCTCTACTGTTCTTGTTCTGGGATGACCTTGTCTAAATAAAGCCTTTCAGACGAAAACACACAGAAACAAACAAACAGGCCAAACCATAAGTAAGCCAAAACTCATTGAACCCCCTCGACATAAAAGGATGTGATTCCTGCGAAGAGTGCAGGTGAGTTGTGTTGACAGAGACGCAGACACAACAAATCACAGGTGTGAGGAGATAAAAGCTACAACACCACGTGACGTTTTAATAAAAAGTGTACACAGTAGTGAAATAATTTCATCATTTTAGCAAGTAAATAGTCTTTGCAGGGAGGGTTTTTTTAATGTTGAGTTTTTGTCCTAATCATTCACAACAAGTGACAAGTGGGAGAGTGAAATCTGATTGGTCCAAAGTTCTACTCAATGCACCTGTATAAAGTGCAAGAGTCAGTTTCGGGAAGTAAAAATCCCATTCATTTTCTCCACGAAGGAACTGATTTTTAACAATTGCTTGGAGCATGACTGTGAGCTATGAGTACGTTAACCAATGGTATATAGCCTTTTGTTGAAGCCATCAGCCCACATTATTTCAGTTTTTTAATAGCATGTTTAACAGTGGAATTCCTGATGAAAAACGACATTAGCCATGATTGTGCAAAGAAATTGTCGACTATCAAAGAATCTCTTTAGCACCCATTCACTTCCACTTTTTTTATTTCATTATGTCATTTGCAATATTTAACTGATTGTAGTTCTTTCCCTCATTAAAACTTTTAATTTTCAAAAACATTTGCTTTAAAGTTTGTAATGCTGTGCTTCACCTTGTACCTGGTTCATTTGGTTTAAAATTTAAAAAAAAAAAAAAAAATTTAAATCCCTGTTGGAAAAATAATGGAAGAATACTTCTACTGAAAAAGGGCGCTGAAAAAGTGGATGGCACTGTTGCACTCTATTAAATATCAATAAAGTTCTGATTGGCTGCAATTATGTGGCATCACTTAGCATTTTCACTTTGAGTGTAGACAGAATCTTGTAAGTGAAACACCTGGTTTTGAATGAGATTTGATTTAACTTGTTTGATCTCTGCACCACACATCAATTCAAAATAAATGTATAAATGATAAATAAAGACAATAAGCACTGTTTAGTTAATTCTTACCATCTCTGTGGTCATTCAGTGCTATGTTCTTGAGTGTATTTTTGTCAATGGCAGGCATGCCATTATCGGTGTAAGTGCGGTTGTTGACGTCTGAACGGGAACGGTTGTGGCCACGCTTGAAGCCGCCGCTGGATGTATTGGTGGTAGAGTTTGTCTCTTTGGCATGAGCCGCCAAATCGTTGGTGGATCGTGCCCGGTTCCTTTTTCCATGTCGCAGGCCCAGCACATTGAAAGATGACTGCTCTGCCCAAGCCATATTTTTGGGTGATATTTCAGATTGCTTTCCTGTGAGTAGCCCCCACACCCCACTGGAGTTCAACTTGTCCAAGGTGGAGGCCTCTTTAAGCTTGGGCGGATGTACCTGGCCATCTCCTTGATTGTCATCGAGGCAGTGCAAGTAGTCCTCAGTGGCCTCGAGGGCAGGGCTTATGTCCTCAACCTCCAGACCCTCCATCACCTTGACAGTTTCGGCGTCACAGAGGAAGCAGAGGGGTGGAGAGAATGGACCGTTTCCTTACGTGTGTGAGGGAAAACACGGCAGGATCGTAAGGCCTGAGGGCACCGCAGACGGAACATCTGCTGTCTGAACCCAAAAGGAAGTGTAGCAAAACAGATGGTCCACAAAGGCCTGAACCCCTTCCAGGACTGTCACTTTATGAGCCAATGTTGTTAATCAAGAACCTAATGAGAACTGACCGCTGTGCCAGCTGTCAGTATCAGCACTGGGTAAGGTGAGTGCAAACAGTGCTGTCTAGAACAGGTGTTGCCTCATTCAGATGAGTGCCTCAATTAAATCACTGCAGTCTGTAAGGCAGTAATTCAGCATGTGATGAATGCAATGTGGCACCAGGACCTCCTTCCCCAGGGCCCGACATCCTGAATTTAGACAAACAAGAGAGAAAAGTACATGACGGTCAGCAAATACAGCAGTAACTCCATGGACAGATGATGCTCTAGTATGAGGAGCCTTTGAGCAAAAAGTATGACAACAGGAATTGTACAGTTGAGCCACCCAAAAAAAAAACAATAAAAGCAAGCAATTAAAAAAAAAAATAATAATTTATATATATTAAAAAAAAAAACACCTATATAGACAGTTGCCTTCTAAGGTGGCATCCTAAATGAAACAGAAGATCCTAAATGCCTGATTTTGCGCACCACACAATTGTGCACAAATTCACAATATTTATATCAAAAATCTCCGAATGACCTACTATTTCTGCTGAGATTTCAAAATGCACATCCAGTGGACACTTTATTATTCCATGAGGCCAGTGGAGTGGAGTTGTGAATGGCAGGGAAGTGACACAGGTAGGTTACATGACAGTTACAACATGACAAAAAGTAGAACATCTAGATTACATTCATACTACACACATTATTACATAAAAACTTACTTCTTTAATGGTTGCAAAGTTTGATTCTTATCAAATGTTGTACCTACATATTGGATTTCATATGAGGTCCCATTTGTATTTTCTATGCAAACATGCAGACAACTTTCTCTGTTGCATCACATCCTGCCGTTTTTAAACATCTTGCAAATAAACTTCTGTGTAAAGTAAAGCTTAGTATCAAGAGAAGGTAGAAGGTATCAAGAGCATGTGTTCTTTTCCATTCCACTGCATCTCACACAAAAACATGTTCTGTGTGAATGGCCCAGCTTCCTATTGGTACGGCTTCTGAAACAATGCCATAAAATGCTGCAGAGGTAGGCAGCTCGCTATCTTTTGGAACAGAGCTACAGATTCAGCAGCTGAACTCCACTTACATTGACCTGTGTTAACACTCATAGTAAGGCACCGTTAATTTCTTGCAACTACCATGGTGGTCGTGGAATCCACTCAGCAGCTTATCTTACGCTCCAGAGCTTCAGTACGCAGACAAACCAACATCATCCCTGGAGGTTTCCAGCTTGGGGTGGGATCCCCTGCCTCGCTAATCCCGAGCACGGCTTCGTTCTGTTTTTGTTTCACATGATCTTGCAGCCTCTTCTCATCTTACTCATGTCTACCTCCTCCCACACTAACATTGATTTCCTCTGCACTCCAGCTCAGGGTCTTTCACTTTCTTTAAACCATCAATTATTAAAAGACCATTACATCATCTCAGATCAGAGACTCTTCCGACCCATGGGAAAAATAGAGAAACAAAGAAGCGAGACCAACAGACAGCTGTTTTCCATTGAGTTAGTAAAACTGCTTTCAAAATGACACCAAAATCAATACTTAAAGGAATAGTTCTCCAAAAATATAAATTCTCTCATCATTCACTCACCATTATGTCGTTCCAAACCTGTATAACTTCTGTGAAGCAAATAAGAAGAAATCTTGAGTTAAGTCTCAATGTTTTTGTCCATACAATGGAAGTCAATAGGCACCAAAGTAAATGACGACAGATTCTTCATTTTTGGGTGAACTATCCCTTTAAAACAGTCAAAGCAAAACTTTTTTGGACAGTAGTCAAGAGAGCAGAAGCCAGACTTAAGATCCAGACCTGCTACAGTTAAAAACCTGAGCCGGTGACGCTCACACCTCTGCTTACACAAATTATTCAGACAGATATGTGGAGGCCCTTCTCTGCTTTTATATTTTTAGCCATCTCACAGCAGATATCAATCTGAGGCAGTGACAAAGCAAAGTTACAGCCTGCAAGCAGTGTGCGAGAATCCTAAAGTGAAAACAGCAGAGTAGATGTCCACACTCTTAAATGCCATTTTACACAATATATTTTGCTACAATGAATAAGGGTTATACTGTGATGAGCAAAAAAGTATGTGTCGTCATCATCCCAGAACATGAAATCATATTATAATAGATCTGACTGAGAGAAAACACATGACCAGTAACCTACACTGCTTATCTTTTGACCCGTTACAATAAAAGTACTGTGGTATCAGATGCTAATAATACCATCTTCAAAGAATACAACCAATGGTAAATTGACACGTTTTGAAAAAATAACACTGTTACTTTCCAGTTTATTACTGTGAAGCTGAACAATATATAAGCTATATAAACAAATGTGACTTGACAGACAGAGCGATGAGATATTTCTGCTATCTAATGCTGATTGTTAACACCAAGCGTTCTTCAATGAATAAAAACTACAGATAGCATTTAAATCGAAAATAATCCTGAATAATCTTACTGTAAATTGATGCGGACAGCCAGTTCACACAAGTGCACCTGACACACAAACAAGCTACAAGATCTACGAGAACAGAAGTAAACTCTAATATCTAGGTTTACCCCTCTTCTGACAGAGATTGTGTTTTTGTTTACAAGCCGCTGTTTCTATGAATTCAGGCTTCATCATGATGCTAGTTAGCACTCAGCTAACTTACCTCATCTGCCAATGACATTTGTGTCATCTGATTGTGTTTAACTCACAGCGAATGTAACATGTTTATATATCATTGATAATCAGAGAACCACTATAATAAAAAGTCTAAGCATGCAAAGAGCGAATAATATGTTATTTGTATGTGAAAATGACTCACCCGCATCTGTTTACAATCTGTCACATTCAGTTCCGTCAGCGGAAACGCGCATCGGGTGAAACAACATCCTGCGATAAATGGTTCCGACTCCCTTTTTTAATTTATTTATTAAATTATTTTCTCGTGTATATAGAATTTTTTTTTTCCTAACACAATTAAAATGAAAATTCAAATGCCTAAAAAGATCAAATAATAAATCAAACTCTCAAAACAACTACTCAAATGATAAATCAAATGCTCAAACTATCAAATAATAAATCAAACTGGGTTTTCAAATGAAAAATCAAATGCTTAAATGCGATTTCATTTCCTCATTCGGAGAAGCACTAACTGTGTTAAGAATCAAATCAAAAATCATTTACTTAAGTCATTTTATGTCATGATTAAAATGCATATTCTGAATAGTATTGTGGTATTCTTTAATGTATCGTGGGCTACCACATAAATTAATGGACATAATATTTCAGTATCATGGTGTTATATATGACACCATCCCAGCATCATGGTGCCACCACAGTAATTTTGTGGGGGGATTATTTCAGATTTTGGCTACTCAAGTGA
The DNA here is from genome assembly GCA_039654775.1 of Spinibarbus caldwelli. Lineage (NCBI taxonomy): Eukaryota > Metazoa > Chordata > Actinopteri > Cypriniformes > Cyprinidae > Spinibarbus > Spinibarbus caldwelli. The sequence goes on along the minus strand of CM077233.1, from coordinate 20,077,196 downwards.
AGCAATATATTTCTCCTTCTTAACAGAATGATTATAAAAGGAGGGGTATTAAAAATCATAAAAAAATCTGCAAGGTTTGCAAAATAACACTGTTCGTATTACCCATAAACATTATGCTTCCCGTCATCATGCGACCAAGCTTCCATTACGATCAATAGCAGTGATACATACTGAATAAGACATGAGTTGTTGTTGTGTAGGAGTGTGTAAAATCATCTTATAGCTACTGTAATTCAATGTATTTTTTTCAATCTCTCCTCTCACAAACACACACACACCAACATCCCACACAAACTGCACATATATCACAGTCATTAGCAACCCATGTGGGCCTGGAAGGAGTTCTGACAAAAGAAGTCTAACTGCATAAAAGATCTTAATGTGCAAATTGTGGTCGACATTAAGACTTTGTGCGATAGTGAAGCCAAGAGGTTCAGCGTGAGTGGCAAAGATGAGATTTTTTTATAATAGCCAATAGCCAAAAACTTGCCGTTCTTGAAGCCAGGCTTGCAGCTATTGTTCGGGTCCCCACAGAAAAAGAAACATTATTCAAGTCTTTTTCAGGCCACAGACAGAAACACAGTAATTATCGTGGGCTCCGGGCTAAACCTGCGACCTCCCCTCCAGTCCTCCTGTTCTCCCCCGCCACTCTTTTCTGGAGAGCTTATTGTCTTGGCTTGTTTAAAGAAAGGCTTCGTTAATGAAGGAGGAGGAGGGGCATGGGCTAATGGGCTCAAATAAGTTCCTCTCTGCGATATTGTTGTGGGATAATGGTGGTACGAGCCCCAGCTGTAAACTTGAAGGCGCCATATTGTGCGTGGCCTACGTAGACCCTCATCTGAACCCGTGCTGAATGTTTCTTTCCCCCTTCTTTTATGCAGTTCTGAGACAATTAAGAGAGCCAGCAATTGGACAGGCTGCTGTAAGTCACATGTAGGGGAGGGAGGAGAAAAAAATATTTTTTAAAAAGGACACAGCAAACAGTGTTGAAACACTAACCTTGTTAACCTTGACAAATGGCAGCAACTGTTTGAAATGTTAGTCCACTTAGCTAGGTGTGTATAAAGTTATCTTCATTAAATGTTTAGTAAGGAAATGTTGACCTTACTATCCTTGTCAAATGGCAGCAAAAAAAGAAAAGCTCCACCTAACTGGTTGATATAAATAATATACGATAAATGTATCTTTAAATGTGATTTATTGTATGATTCAGGTTCATATGTGCTTGTGCCACTTCATCTCATATCTTATGACAGATGTTGTTGCCCTTCATTTAAGTAATTTTATCATAGATTTTACACCATTTTGGTTGTTTTATTTTGATCAATTTATTGGAACTGAGCTCTTAGTCTAGTGTTCAAAATTCTATGAACTGAAAATGATGGTAAAGGCATAATGATACAAAATATTATTGTTCCAACCAAATGCTGTTCTTTAAATTTTCTGTCCATTAAATAATCCTGAAAAAGACACTTTATTCCAGTTTGCACACTTCATTGAGCAGAACCACTCTTTCCACAATGTATAATAAGAAATGTTTCTTTAGCATTAAATCAGCATTGATTTCTGAAGGATCATGCGACACTGAAGACTGGAGCAGTGGTTGAAAAAAATAAATAAATAAATAAATAAATAAAAAACAGTGTAAGTAGCTATTACAGAAAAAAAAAAAATTAAATTCTGAAACAGAAAAGAGATATTTTAAATTGTAATAATATTTCACAATATTGCTATTTTAAATATATTTTGACCAAATAAATGAAGCATTGGTGGACATAGAAATTCTTACTGACCCCAAACTTTCGAATGGTAGTGTATTTCTAATTTATTAACATATTTGTT
>CM077233.1:20002854-20070354 GCA_039654775.1 Spinibarbus caldwelli | reverse complement strand
TTGTCACGTGTGGTTAATTCTTCATCTGTGCAGTCTGGTTCAAAAAGGTAGGGTAGGGCGAAAAAAAAAAAAAAAAAAAACTTTCTTTGCACGTTCAAGTTGTAAACACTATATTAATTTTTTTTTTAGAAAATGACTGATCATTTCGCTACAGAAGACACTTATTCCTCGGCTGGGATCATGTAGAGCTCTTTGAAGCTGCATTGAAACTGCAATTTAAACCTTCAACCTGTTGTCTCCTATTGAAGTCCACTATATAGAGAAAAATATTGGAATGTTCTCCTCAAAAACCTTAATTTCTTTTCGACTGAAGAAAGAAAGATAATGAACATCTTGGATGACATAGGGGTGAATAAATTATCAGGAAATGTTTATTCTGGAAGTAAACTAATCCTTTAAAGCAGATTCACACCAAGCACCACGAAAACATGCAAACTTAAATTTTAACACAATTATACACTACCATACAATAAAGTTGAAAAAAGTTCTAATGCTCACCAAGGCTTCATTTATGTGATCAAAACACAGTAAAAACTTTAATATTCCAAAATATTATTAAAATGAAAAACAACTGTTTTCTATTTCAATATATTGGATAAAATCATTAATTTATTTTAAAAATAAAGAAATGGATAAATACTTAAATGAAATGAATCTTATTACTTTTGAACAGTAGTATACAGTACTCACTTTTGTGGCCAGCGGTTTAGACATTAATAGATGTGTGTTGAGTTATTTTGAGGGGACAGCAAATTTACACTGTTATTCAAGCTGTACACACTACTTTACATTGTAGCAAAGTGTCATTTCTTCAGTGTTGTCACATGAAAAGATATAATAAAATATTTACAAAAATGTGAGGGGTGTACTCACTTCTGTAAGATACTGTACATTGAGCTTATTCTCCATATTTTTTATATTATATATATATATATATATATATATATATATATATATATATATATATATATATATATATATATATATATATATATACACACACACACACACACACATATAAGGTAAACACACAGACATATACATACATATATGTATATATATATATATATATATATATATATATATATATATTTATATATTTATATATACATACACCACATATCTAATACGTGTGTGTGTGTGTGTGTGTGTGTTCAATGCTAAACAATTAATTCAGGTAACTGTTTTCAGACAATGTTTTGGCATTGGTGGTGTGCAAAAGATGATTATCAATTGTAATTTTACTGCAGTTTTACTCACCCTGAGCTACAGAGTCTGATTGCACATCTCCATCATAGTTCTTGCAGGCCCAGATAAACCCACCTTCAGACTTCATGGCCTGAGCCACCATGTCATCAATCAGCCGATGCTCATACCAGATACCTTTGGCCTCATACTGAGCCTTGTACTCTCTGCAACACACACACACACACACACACACACACAATGTCAGAATGCTCTTTTATCATTTCTTCTGAATTTACTTTTCATTGTTTGCCGTTCAGTCATCTTATGCAATGTGGGCATATGGGATTATGATGTTTATACTTTGATGCCAGAAAATATTTTAAGGAATTTTTTTTATTGATTAACATGTAAGCCTGTAAAATGAAATTTATAACAGGTGGTTTAGTTCAAAAAACCCTGTGTAACTAGATTGATTACCAGGGGGAATTTATTCAGTGACAGTTCATAAAACAACCATATCATTGAGGACTCACTTGTCATAGATCTCCTGGAAAATGTCTTTGAAACGGCCATCATATTTCTTCAAGATGGTGTTCTTGGTGCTGAGGTACATCGGCCAGCCTTTGTTCAACCCCATCTGGAAAGAGCTGTGAGCAAAGTCCCGGATTGAGCTGTCTGTGTTGTACATCCCCAGAGCAACTCCACCAGTACCTAAACATACATAATCACACATACTGTCAAGAAAACCTGGTCTAAAAGCAGACATGCTTGTGGCAATTTTATTTAGAACCAACTAGGCTATGTTCCAATAATTTCAAATCAAATATCAAATCTTTGCAAAACATCTATTTCATCTGATCAGTATTTGCAGAGCCGGGACAGTGTTAATCTGACCATGTGGCCTCATACTGTAACACTGACAAGACAAACATGCTCAGTGCTCTCACAGGTGACAGTCCACTGTCATGACATTTAGACATCTCTGACATACAGAAGGGCTGCATTCAATCGCATACTTCCTCCTGACTATAAAGTAGGCACAAAACAGTATGTGAAAAGAATAGTATGTCTGAATTTACAGTGCTCATAAAACAGTATGCAAAACTACCTGGATGACTTACTGATTCCAATTGAAATTTTGAATCAATGTTAGCTACCTTCAAAGTCATGGACAACAAACTTAAGCGGCTCTCCTCCATTTTTAGGTGTGTATGTCATTTCCACTCTTCCAGGACCAGGAACAACGAAATCTGTGGCCTTGTACTGTTAAAATTGAAAAGGACAGATTATCTCAGGAGACCTTTTACCTGTAATCTGATTTCACCGACATTAAAGAATGATTGCTTAGGTATAATGTGAACTTTGATAAAACAGCAGAAATTATGATAAAAGATACAAAAAAACCAAGAACAAATTCACAATTAGGCTTAATTACACATATTCTAATGAGTAAGAGCTCCTTACCTGGTCTCCATGTGCGTGTCTGCCGATAATTATAGGCTTGATCCAGCCAGGAACCAAGCGGGGAATGTTTTTGCAGATAATAGCCTCTCGGAAGACAGTGCCACCCAGGATGTTCCGGATTGTTCCGTTGGGAGAGCGCCACATCTTCTTGAGCTTGAACTCCTCCACGCGCTTCTCATCAGGAGTGATGGTGGCACACTTGATGCCAACGTTGTAGTGCCTCACAGCCTCCGCCGCCTCAACAGTCACCTTGTCATCGGTGGCATCGCGGTTCTCCATTCCCAGGTCATAGCTACCACACAGAGAGCAAAATAGAAACCTTATGAGTTTTGCTAAACTATGTGAACCATTCTATGATGTTCTTATTGCAAATTACATTTTAGTGGACAAAAAACAATTACAAAGGTCTATTATTCTAGAAAATGTAATTGATGTTGAATCAAATGGAAATGGGAAAAATGCATTTCATAGCTTATAACCGTAGTACACCTATGAGCTGCTTTCAGTTCCTACTTTTCTGCTTACAGTGCATTATTCTTTACTATAAAAATATCCAAAATTAAAAAAATAAAAGCGTACAACCTAGCTCGCAGTGGCAGCCAAATTGGTGATGTTGGACTCAGAACTACATTACACTATGCTACCAGTCAGACAGATGGCGTCCCATGGCACGCTTTAATTAAATGAGGTCAATAGGAAACTAGTGCCATGGTAATGTAGCACAAAGTCACACTGTTTAAGTGAACTGAAATAGAACAGTTCATTTCTTACTGTGATAAAACAGACAAAATGTTATTACAATTAAAATAACTGTTTGAATTTGAATATATTTTGAAATGTAATTTATTCCTGTGATCACAAAGCAGAATTTTTATTATTATAATCAGTGTTGAAAACAGTTTTGTACAGTAGTAGTTTACATGTATTTCCACCTTCTCTAAACGTAGGGGTAAAAATCTGTGGAATTCTGCAGAAAGCATTTAAATATGGTGTTAAATGAGAAACTAAAGGTCCATGCGCACTGAGTCTGAAATTTTCGTATGCTTTTATTCAGTTTTTTCATATTCGTCATCCTTTCCTATCAAACCTGATCCGAATTTTTTTATGACGGACGAAAGTTTCGGAGGCAGTGTGTAAATGTGATTAACACAACGTGAGGTCGTATTTATTTTTTTTACGTGCAAAAATTTGTTCTGTTTCTTCGTGTTATTCTACACAGACTGGATGATGATCAGATCAGATCTCTGTGTGGAGCACTGGCTGTTGTCAGACTCCTTGTGCAAACAAAAATCTCACTGGATTATTACAATTAATGGAAAAATGAATGTTTAGAAATGTAAACTGATATTTCCTACTGATACACTACAGCAAAAGATAGAAATAACTGACTTAAACCATTTTTTAGCTGGTGAACATACTAGTGTTCTAATCATTTTGGCCACCGCTGTATTTTGAAAAGCAATTAAATCAAGAACATACACATAATGGGTGGAAGAAAATATACATATCAAAATTATACATATCTGATTCTCCATATGTGACCCTAGACCACAAAACCAGTCATAAGGGTCAATTTTTCGAAATTGAGATTTATATATCATCTGAAAGTTGAATAAATAAGCTTTCCATTGATGTATGGTTTGTTAGGATTGGACGATATTTGAAAATCTGGAATTTGAGGGTGTAAAAAAAAAACCAAACAAACAAAAAAAAAACCAAATCAAAATATTGAGACAATCGCCTTTAAAGTTGTCCAAAATGAAGCTCTTAGCAATGCACATTACTAATCAAAAATTAAGTTTTGACATACAGTTGGACATTTACAAAATATCTTCATGGAACATGATCTTTACTTAATGATTTACCTAATGATTTTTGGCATAAAAGAAAAATCAATCATTTTGACCCATACAATGTATTTTTGGCTATTACTATAAATATACCCCAGCGACTTAAGACTGGTTTTGTGGTCCAAGGTCACATATAGTATATAATTTCTGCTACTTCTAAGGCACAGACTCTGTGTGGGCCCAGTTATGTGGTAATGAATAACACTCAGATGCTTTGTGATTTCCAGCTACCAAAACATGCCTTAAAATTTCTGAATAGTCATGCATCTTCAAAATAAAATTTCCCACACTAATTTAAATCCACTCGTGCTCTGAGCAGCTGAAAGCAAATGAAAGGCCTCATCTGTTCTGCATATGCGTGACTGAACTAATGAAGGCGTCCTCACAGAGACTAGCTAGAAAGAGTGTGACAGACTTAACAAACACTTTGGAGAGAGCATCCCTGAGCTACAAAACAGCACTGCCAGCAGGGGGAGGAACTTTCCCATACTTTCCTTGTTCGGTGTCCTCACACTTTCACCCACTTTCCTTCCACTCCCCGGTACAATAATGATTCTGAAAAACTGTTGGTGGCGCTAGAGGACTTCAAAACAACTTAACATACATTTTTAAGAGTTGCCATAGACTTAGTTCAATCCATCAATGCAAACCTGTGATGCAAAGATGGCATTCAACAATGCAACTGAAAGCACAAATGACAAGAAAACATACGCAAACAATCTTACGATACAAGCTCAAAGAACAGTCCAAAGTTCAGTGGAAGTGACTGAATGGACAGGCGTCAAGAGATCCCCCTTAAGTGATGACACCTTGTTTGCTAACATACTGATAATACTCTTATCAGACCAATAACTGACCGAGATTTTACTTTGCAACTATTCTTCAAACCTCTAGGTCAAGTTCATGCACAATGCTAAATACTTGATTTATTTTTTAACAAAAAAGCAGGTCTTTATAGTTAAAGAGCCACTCAGATCAAACCATAACCTATAAAGTTCAAATTACAGATGCTGACAATTCATAACACAGAAAAGCACAAAGTAATGTTAGGTAATAAAAGTGCTAACTTATGGGAAGATAACATTTCCCTTTGGCCTTGAGGATTACCACCACATCTGTACAACAGGAAATCTCATATTTGTAAAACTTGACAGGAACCTGCTCAGTGGCATGATTATTGTTAGTAATGCACAGTTATGTCACTAAAATAAGTCTTTGGCAAGTATATATTGGTTATAGATATAAAAATAATTGAAGACTGATAAATTACAATATCAGTATAAAAAAAATGTAACAAATAAAATTAACTAAATTATTATTATTATAATTTAATTATATATAAAAAATATTATTATTATTTAATTATATATAAAAAATAATTTTATATACAATTAAAATATTAATTATTTTATAACAGAGAAATAAAACGATTTTGAAATGAGTTTACAAATTATTTCAAAATGATTTCATAGTGCAAAAAGTATTAATATGGCATTAACATTAGCGCTATGGGTAAGAAACGACTAATTGGCAGCAAAGTGACATTAAATCAGATTAACATACAGGCTTAAACCTGAGTATTCACAAGGGAAATCAGATATAATGAGAGAAATGCTCACCTGCTGTGAACGTGACACACACACACACACACTAAATCTCACACACATTTAATCTCACCTGTGCAGGTCGAGCTCCAGATAAGGGAAAATGAGTTTCTCTTTTATGAGCTCCCATATTACTCTAGTCATCTCATCTCCTTGCATCTCGACCACAGAACCTGCTTTGATCTTCTGAGACATTTTGGACCCTGCAAGACCAATGATGGTTATATGATAAGATGTATAGTAGGATCAGTACTTACTCCCTGAAAGAAGAATAGATTCCATTGAGAAAAGTTACACAACCAGTGAATCAGCATTTTTGTGAACAGTTTTAACGAACAGCAGTTTTGAGCCTGCAGACAGAAGTCTGTAGTTTGTGTGGGTTTTCATAAATAGCTATACTAATACCTTAGTTTATAAGAAGTGCATGGAAATACTGTGGTATTTTTTGGACATGGTAAAAGGACATGCTGTTCTTTTAAGTACCCTGAGCTACTATGCAAGTACAGTCATGGTGTTACTATCTCTGTACTGATGCACCAGCTTTTGTGAGAGACATCAGCTATTCTCATGCAACTAAAGTAACAGCACCTGACAGACAGGCAGACGTTGTGTAATATGACACAAGCCTTTTATTCACCATGAGATATCGCATCAATTGTGTCACTATTAACAAATGTTTCAAGGTCTTATTGCAGTTCCACAAACTGGCACTGGTTACGTAACAAAACAATTAGGACAAAGGTCAAATAGTGCGCGTGCAATCCTGTTTTGCACATTTAAACTAATGTTTTATTAAGGTTTAGACGTAAAAAATTAATAATGCAACATTAACAATTCTTTAAATATGTCGTTTATATATGACCACCGAGGTTTCAAAACCTATGTTTTCGTCTTTTCTAATGAATGTATCACTTTAACAGTGTGTTCTTCAATAAGGGTAGCACTTTGCAGGAAACGTCAAATCAAACAGCGACTGTAATGTGATTTACCGGCTATTTTGAACGATCAAGACTCAATATACGACGCCTACCTTTTCTTCTGAGATTGTATTGGAGTAAATGGAGGGATATCAGATGGTTGATGTGTCCTATGGAGGTTTAAGGCGTTGTTTCCTATCAGCTGAGCGGATAGCATAGGCTCTCTCCAGCTCTGCTCATACATGTACTTCTGCAATCAGATAATCCTCCACCAATCCAAGAGAACACGGAAGTAGCCTACACTCAAACGACTAGTCCCTCCTTCATTATGCACCCTATTGGGAGTCATATGTTTCTGGATAATAGCTGTTTACATTGGGACAGAGACTTGTCTTCTTCTAGAAGAAAAAAAATTCTTAATTTTTGGTCTTTTTATTTCAATTGTAAAAAAGTGAAGAAAATGACTTTGAATAAAAATAAATAAATAAAAAAACAATTAGAACACAAAACATTTAGACTCATAGATTAACATTTTAATATTCTGACATCCAATAAATGTAGGCAGTAGGCACTCTATATATTCACTATATTTTAAAATTTATTTTAGATTTTTGTAAATTAGCCCATTAAATGCAAGTTGCAAGAATCATTTTACCATTGATTAATACATTTGAAATATGTAGCACCTGTCTTTGTAAAAACTTTAAAAACTATAATATATGTGTATATATATATATATATATATATATATATATATATATATATATATATATATATATATATATATATATATATATATATATTATATATTTTCCACACACTGAATTCTGATGTTTAATTTTTGGTTAATAATAATATTGTGGTTTCGGCCAATAATTTTTTACTGTCGAATTGTCGATCTTCTTAAAATCCTTAATTTATGCATAAAAAAAGCCTTCAAGCTGTATAATATTTTGATGATAAACCCTTGTGTAGTATTTGTTTTCATATATTTATTTATATTTTAATTGCACTTATGTTTTTGCTGCAATTTGTATTTGTATTAAGTCTTGTGTTTAGTGAAGCATTTTAATTATTAACTAATATATATATTATAGATATATTTATATTTATTTATTTATTTTTTTGGAAAAACATTTTGTATTTCTCCCAATAGAATTATGCCTTAATACATTAATCTAGAACTGTGATTCGTGCATTTTCATCAACGCGGAGAAAAGTACCAATTACCACGTGACTAAAGTGTTAGTTTTGATAGCAGTATGACCAAATATTTTACAGAATAATGAATAACACAGAGGACTTTAATAGACGCCGAACTGAAAACAAACAATTAAGAGCTGAAACAGAAATGTTTATTTAGAACTAAAATATTATTTAGATCCATAAGCCCCGCCCATTTTGACCCCCTCTCTGCAATTCTTCTCACTTTTATCATATTTCAAGGCCAGTTCTTCTTCCTTGCTTTTAACGCACCCACTTAAACTTGGGCAGCGTTCTATTAAACATTCTTAAAAAACAGACCTAAGTATTTTTAGTCAAGTATGCAATTAATTGCTGTGACATACTACCGCGTCATAAAAGTGCGTCTTGATGCCACCAAAAGTAACTGAATAAGCGCGATACCAATGCCAATTTCATAAACCAAACTGTTAATGATTTGGTTTTGTACCAGCCTTCCCCTGCACACATAATAAATGGGTGATTTCTAGTTTCCATGCCTCCTGCAAATCTTCACCAACAAAAGCAGATGAAACAGAAGATGATGGTAAAACAGATACAGGTTCACCCAACCTCCAAAACGCATTCTGTTTCTTGAACAGTCCATATTCTCAATCCGCCTTCACGAGCACGCTGCTCTGCATGTGCTGAAGCGGTGTGCTTATCCTCTGAGTTTGTGTGAGTACTCTAGGAAGGGAGTGAAAGTGAGCACTGAGCAGTCGTTTGGCATCTCTTGTGTGAATGCAGAATTCAGATTTACCGGCAGATGTCGCAATTCCATCACTCAGTTTGTAGTAAGAGTCCCCTGCGACCGCCACAACCATATTTTGTCCTTTATACCGGTGTGTACTGTAATGGTTTAGCATACTTGAAAGCTGCTTTTCATTTCTTTAGTATATTTTTATAGCAATGCAAGACATGGCAAAGGAATCCTGATAAGTCAAGTTGCAAACTGTATGAAACAGAATGGACACAAGTGTTTTGCATTACAGCTGTGGCCTAATATCTTTTACAGTCTGTAAGTGTGTTGTCCTTTGGAATATTTTGGGCATCTGGAATGTGAGTTTGCAAGCCAAGGTGACATTAAATTTTAGGTTTGAGAGTGTAAGCTTTTCAATCTGAAACAAGACACCACATATGAAAAGAAAAATATCAAAGTGTTGCCAATATATTTCTTCTTCACTTTTTATACTTTGAACTACAGTGTTTCAACCTCAGTGGTGAGTTGTGAAATTTTATTTATTGCCTGTGTCAAATTACATATCATTCACTTGTTTGTCTTGTTATAGGTTGTTCCATGGAGACACTGTATTTGATTTCGTCTACCACACAGGAGAAAATGATAATAAAGCTTTTTTCCCTTATTATTGTGTTCTATTATTATTGGCCACAAACACATTGATTGTGTACAAAATTAAATAAATCTAAAAGAAATAGTCAGGGGTAGTAGTGCTTTGTGTCCATTTTTGAAAAACGTTTACATTTTGTATATATATATATATATATATATATATGTATATGTATATGTATATGTATATATATATATATATATATATATATATATATATGTATATATATATATATATATATGTATATATATATATATATATGTATATATATATATATATATATATATATATGTATGTATATATATATATATATGTATATATATATATATATGTATATATATATATATATATATATATATATGTATATATGTATATGTATATGTATATATATATATATATATATATATATATATATATAATTTACTAATTGTCTAAAATGTATTACAATACTTGCAATGGACTGTGAATTAACAGTGTTACTAAACGCACTTAATTATGTTTTGTAAAAGTATAAAATATGTATTTTTGAAGTTCTGTTAGTAGTGTTTTTATTAAAGAAAATATAGTTTTTCTATGAGGTTCTTTCAACTACTTCTTTAAAAAAAAGTTACAGTTACACCACCTTGACAAATGTGTTTATTATCGATGAGGTGTAGACTATTCAAGTAATTTTAATGTATTTTTTGAATAACGTAGATCCAGATTAAGTAAATGACCATCATGTTATTGACCCTTAAACAAAACAAAACAAAAAATCTCTTTTTATGTGTAAAATCAGTAAACGATAAGAACCTTCCACAGTCACTAAGTATTTTCTTGTGAAAAAATCTAATTTCTTACTAAATCATAATTTGGTTTGTTTTTTGATCGTTTCATCTGAATAAAGAATCTTTAATAAAAAGACAACTAGTACAAGGGTTCTAGCCTCCTTACCAGATTGCTCACCACGTGACGTGACACCTGCTGGTTATAGCAACTAGAGAGAGCCAGTACTATAGATGTAGAGAGGAAGGATCGTGGAGCCACAGGAGTCCACACGGCATCAGTGCGCAGTCGCCTCACCAGTCAGAGCTCCGGTCTCCAGCGCTGTCCTTACGCACAGGTTCATCTCATCTCCAAGCACCTGACTTACAAAGACACGTACGCGGATTTTCGCTCTCTTTATGACACGATGTGAGGCAGATATGTGGGCTTATTGTTAAAGGATATGGTCACCGTTGAGCTGCCAAAGTGGAGCCGCGCGTATCACGGATCGGGGCGCTCCTGCAGGGTCTAGGATGCGCGCCCGGAACATCCCGATTCTTACCCGGGTTCGGGGCTGAGCAGGAGTCCACTGCTGGGCGCAGAGGCGGGAGGAGGACGCAGTCGACCCGCACCAGGATGCCTGTGATGAGAGGTCTGCTGGCCCCGCAGAACACCTTCCTTGACACCATCGCCACCCGTTTCGATGGCACCCGTAAGTGCGCAGACCGTACCAACTTACCGTTCCTTCACCAAAGTGTCAAATGCATATACAAAGTGTTTTGGGCAAATTTAACAGTCACCTGAAGCTATTTACAATAGTGCGTAAAATGGAACAGTTGTAAGCTCTTAATGCACGCGCGTGGACATATGAAATCCTTTCGTCTAGCAGGTTGGTCATTGCCTCGTAACATTGTTCAGGGTAACCAGTGACAGCAGTCATACTGCCATACTACAGCTAAAAGTATTTTTGGAGAATATTTTATAATTATGCATGCACGCAGTTTTATGGCCTCATATAATTAGAAGAGTGCATGGAATATTTGTACTTGTCACACTGCAGGACAATTTAAACGAACTGTAAAAAAGTTTAAACATAGTTACATTTAAATATAGTAAATATATTAAAATACATAAAATATATAAAAACATTTAACATTTTGGTATTGAATTAAAGTCAATGTCCATGTTATTTGTCAGCTACAGGTATTGTGTAACACTGAGCTCTGGGTAATTCTTGATTGCATTTAATAAATCTTAGAGAAAGGGATTTATAGTTTCATTCCCCTGTCTTGCTGAGTTCAGGTTGCTGCATATCTGCTTATTTTGGATGTTCTGTGGTGTGATCTGTTCCCTGGCATCCCTAGTACATTTTGTCTCATTTTCTTCTCGGCATCTCAAATAATTACGTAATCTGAAGAACAGAAGCAATGTAATAAGATTTAACTGTGTTTTTTAAGAATACATTTTACTTGACATCTGGATGGCTCATTGAGGGTGAAAGAGGACAAAAATCCTTTAAAGAGCAAAACAGGTGCGTCTGTCACTACTCCAGTGCTGCAGATGAGTGTGAGAAGACACACTTTTGAGCTCCCTTCCCATTCTTTAGGCCGATCTTTCATCTAAAGCCACACAGAGTGAGTGTGTGGCGATCTAGCTGATTTGTAAAATGTTTTTTGAACAGAAGGGATGAGTAACTTGCATTCTGTCCGGCTGAGCCGTGGGTGTGTAAGTGGATAGAGGGTCACTAACATGCAGCCTCACATCCAAAAATATTTGTCTGTCCAATGGTCTAGATATTCTGGGTTAAATTCAAACTAAGCTGAATTGACAGCGTTTGTGGCATAATGTTGATTACCACAAAAATTAAATTCATTTCCACTCTTCTTAATAGCTTCAATAGTATAGCCCAAAACTATACTTCAATAGTATAGCCAAAGGGGAAAGCTTACTAACCTTTGCTGTTTAAACTGTGCAACTTTGTTGCCATGACAACAAAATTCCATAAACCCTGTAACCCCAAGAATGACTAAAATTATTCAGCTTTTTAGTTTTACCAGAAGAATTAATTGAACAGCTTTTGAAAAATTATAAACTTTACAGTTCTGCTTTTAAATCCTCTAAAAATGGGCCCCTTTTACTTCTGTTGAATTTGTAATATCCATTTAAATATCTGGATTGGATGAAATGCTGTACAAATCACTCAAAGGTTCATCACTATCAACACTATCAATTTATTAGCAGATGTATGCAACCTCTAGCTCACAACCCCACTTGCTTTTATCTTTAACTGATCATCAGCGATAAATAGATAAACACAGAGGGGGACTGCTTTTAGAGAAAGACCCCTATGATTGTTAATAGAAAATAGAACTGGAATAAAAAGTAAAACACCTTCTGGAGATCCTTCGCTCAGAGCTGGTAAAGACAAGAACTCATATTATCATTTGCCTCTATATCGCCTTGCACATGGTTGGGATCAGCTGCATTTAAACTCAATGTGACGTGCACAATCAAAGGTTTTATTCTGCTGATTGATGCTAGAGAAAAGGGGAGAAAAAGAGAGTTTTGTGCTGCTGGGGTGCTCCCATTTAAGAGGAGTTCAAAGACAGGCCCATAGAGAGAGGGCATAGTTGCTGTAGACACTGATAAACACTGGACTTCATTAATGCTTTGGGGCTCCTCACATTCACATATTCTAACAGGAAGTGATGGACTCAGCCTTTATTGTGGCTGATATTTTGAGAGTATGCATTAGGGATGACCGGATCAATCTTTAGAAATATTATTCTTCTGAAAATGATATTAAGAGGCCAATAAGATAAAATATTGATCCTATGTTTTCTTTATTTTTTATTATTATTATTCTAATAATGTATTCTAATGATAATATAAGAAATATTAAAATATATAAGCTGTAAAAATATGATCTTTTGTTTTTTTATTATAATGATATTATAATATAATAAATAGTGAAATATATAAGCTGTGAAAAATATGAACTTAGTTAAAAGTTAGAACTTAGTTAAAAAAAATAGTTGTGTAATATAGAAACTATCTGTCCTTCCATTCATCTGAACATGAATAAAAATGCTAAAAAGCGCAAGCAATCAGACAGTGTTCAGCCACAGAGAGCACAGCTTGCCAAGGGTAATGACAGGAAAAAAAGAAGCATCATTTGCATCGTTTGTTATTTTACTCCACTGCATGACAACAAAGCTAAATGTGACCTGTATTATAGTCTGATAGGTATAGTTTTTTATTTTTTATTTTTTTATTTAATAAATGGAAATTAGACCATCTGCTAATTTTCAGTTTAGACCTATTTTGTGGCTATTTAATGTTTGTTGGCTATAATTGTCTATTTTATCCTCAGAAATCATAAAACTTTGATAGTACTTAGTATTGGATTGATAAGTAAACCCTAGCTCTAAGGGATATCGCTCCACCACTAGTATGCATTTATAATTTCCCTGTCTTTCTGGATTATACTGACTGACCTTACAATCATGCAAGATTGATTTTTGTTGTTGTTGTCTATATATATTAGTCCTCTTGAGCAGGAAGATATCAGACAGACCGTCTTCCATCTGCTAGAGATGTGTTGATCCCTAGACATCACATCTCGCTGCACATTCTCGATATGAGCTTACTAAATCCAACTATCCGAAGTGTTTGCAGTGAAGAGCTTCAGATTCAGAGAGAATGTAAAAAAAAGGATGTGATTCGGTCTTTCTCATCCATATTCAATCAAACATTCATTCAGAGCATTCAGCGTATTTCAGACAGAATAAATGCAGGCCTTTCCATTCACCGAACACACAGTTAATTACACACCCCCTAGCAAACCGAGTGCAGTCATCATAATTAACAGCCGCCAGTGTCAAGAATTCATCTAGGCCTGTCTGAGCGTTTGTTAAATCTGCAAAGCAGATGAGAAAGAAACTGAACAAAACAACAGAGTGAGGCATAGACTGAGTCTAGTCACACAGCTGCACACACACACACACACACACATACAAGCGTAAACAATCACTTTCTATTGACAGAAGCTAATGTGTACTTGATTTGTGGCCTTTGGATGAGTACCTAGTATGTAATACACAATACCATTCAGAAGTTTGTATTTGGTAGGATATTTTTGGTAATGTTTGTGAAAGAAGTCTCTCACCAAGGTTGCCTTCCCTAGTGAAAAATAAATACATGTATAGTAAAATGTGAAAAATGGAAATGCATTTATTTTATGCTAAGTATACTACAAATTCATTTACATAGGCCTATTTATGTACTTAAAAACCCTGCAATTGTACTTTTAGTATACTAAACTGGTCTGCTAAAATGGAACAACTAATTTTGTACTTAATGCACTTTAACATAAATATATCTAAAGATATAATGAAGTATATTTTAGCATAAAGCGGAACTATTGCAAGTATACTTTAGGTACACTTTCAATATCTTGCATTTAAAGACAGATATTATTCAAAGATCATATAATCCACGTCAGTAGTGATATTAAAACACATTTTAGGCTTATTATTAATGTGAATTATGCACAGGTGATACTCCAAATAAAGTTATGATATTGGAATATCGATCGAGCAATATGTCAGTAAATATGTTAATAGATTTGAACTATACTTAGTATGAAACAAGTGTATTTTAAATATATTACTTTTTTACTAGAGTTTATTTGATCAAAAATAAAAACATGAATGCTGTGAAATATTATTTTAATATATTTAAATGTAATTTATTTGTGAAAAGCTGCATTTTCAGCATCATTACTCCAGTTTTCATTGTCACGTGAAATTCAGAAATCTTTCTAATATTTGGTGCTCAAGAAACATTTCTTCTTATTATCAATGTTAAAATAGTTTTGCTACTTTTTTTGTGGAAACATGACACTTTTTTCAGGATGTTTTGATGAATAACAGCATTTAGAACACCATTTATCTGAAATAAAAACATGTTATAATAATAAAAAGATATATATAATGTGCCCTTGCTGAATAAAAGTATTAACATATTAAAAAAAAAACATACTGACCAAGAACTTTTAAACAGTATGTATTTAGTAATTAGTTGAATATAGCTCAGCAAATGTATAAGAGATCAGATATTTCATGTCTCTGTTTTCTGGTCAGTACCCATTTTGCTATGGTCACGGTGCCAGAAATACCCTAAACAAGCCAGCGAGTCCTTGTATTAGTGAATCGTCTATATTAATTTTGTTCGTCTGCTCTCTGTAATCAGGTTAGAGTATGTTCACCAGATGGACCCTTTCTTGGCTTCTGTATGTCTCTGTGTGTATGTAAGTTGCACAAACACACTCACACACATTTCTTTCACTTAAGCACATCAAGTCTCCTGGAGACCCCCCTTCTGTATTTGTTCCAGTCAGCCATTTTGGCCAGTTTTCTTGCACCTGTGTGAAGCAGTCAGGTCTGCTTCTTCAGTTCCTCTCTCTCTCTTTCACAGGCTTTCTTTGGGCTGCTCATTAGTAGCTATAAGGCAACCATTCAGAATACCCTAGGTTCCAGAAGACCGTAGCAATCAGTGCTCAACATTGATTTTTAGCTCACAAACGAGATGGATTTACAGTAAATGATGTGTGTTTGAGAATATCTATCCAACTAGCAACCGGACATGAGTTGGTCAGCACAGAAACTATATGAAGTTTTGCCAGAAACTATTGTTACCATGGTGAATTTTTGTAAGGGTTGCAGTGGCTGCATTTATGGAAGGAGATAGGGTAACGGTAATCAGCAAAATCTTGAAATGTCCGTTTGGTGTTTTTGAGGCGATTCAGCACAGGCTACGGCTGTCTCATGAAGTTAGGATGTTGTCTAAGTGGAAGACTGGTTTTCTACTAGTTTTTTATGTGTGTGTGGCTAAGAGTTTCTCCCCAGGGTGGTGTACTGGCTCCATGGTTAGGCACAATCTGCCCCTCATTATAAAGAGAAGACAAGAAAACATTGACCACCGCTGAGACAACAGTTCAGAGAGAAACAGAGAGAGACAGGCTGTGAATGACCTGAGAGACAAGTCACATAGAGCCTTCTTCTGTGGCAACACGCGAAGCTTCAAAATTGACATCCCTGTCAGAACCCTTTGTGAATTATGAATGTGAGGTCTACGTGTAAACAACCAAAAATTCACTTGATTGCACAAGCACTTAGGACAGACTCTGCAGGCAGAATGCTGCAAGAATAGCCAATAACACTAAATTAAAACACTAATTAAAAAATGCAGAGTTGACTGCCTAAGTCACATTCAGACGATTTTCATCAAATTTTACATGAATGTGCAATGAAAATCTTCTATACTATTTTATATATATATATAAGACTCTCTCCAGTAATCCAGTAAAGAATCTGTCTATCTATATGTCAGTGTATCTTCAAGTACAAGGCTAAATCTTACTAAATGCATGCTGTCATTATATACGAAGAGTCAGAGACAGAGTCGAGTGGAGAAAGCAAACATCAAACTGTGAGACACTGAGCCTGCTGTGCGGTGTAATTCTCCAAAAAATTCTCTAACATCATGACACTTACATAAACACTCACACATGCGAACATATCGTGCAACAGGCGACATTCCGTTGACAGTTAGAGTTTTCAGTGACTCTAATTGGTCTGAATTAATGAACTCCTTTTCACTGGTCTATTGGCAAAGCAGTGACAAAACTTCCTTAATTAATCAATAAAGGTTTCCATTTACTGTGGCAATCTGATGCCTACAATGTAATTAATTCAGAGCAAAGTCTATGAAACTTTTATGGCATTAAAACTATAAAAAATAACCAGCAGGCTGCCTTCAGAACGGAACCTTGAACTGTGGTATGAGACTAATTACTATGATACTGCAGTGCCTCTAATGCGTCTGGCAATCTGACTTTAGCCTTGCAGGAAGTTATGTTTTTTTGTTTTTTTTTTGTAACAAACAATCCTGTATATTGCATTGACTAAAAAGGGCCAGGGCTGTTACTGTGTATTATATCAAGATTACAACATCCTCTTTTGTTTACTATATTTCTGATGTGTTTCCAGAAACTTTTAGGTTATAGTGTCGCTACTTCATACTTTGCTGTTTTCATAAGCTGTGTAGAGATTATTTGATTAATTTACTTGTTTGTTTTGACATTTTAGTGGTTTATTTCAATTTTGCACAAACTCTAGGAGGCATTTTGTTGACATATCTAGATATATTACAAAAGATGGAGAGGCATGTCAAAGTGCAGCAGAAGCCTTAAAACATCTCTCAGGGACCTATAACATTAAATTGTGAAGCTAATGCCATGCAGTGTTGTGGATTTCCTTCAAACAAAGGCTCTTAACCATGTCCAAATGTTTTATCCAATAACCAAGTGTCAGTCATTGATGGGAGCACTGAAAGAATCAAATCAAAGGCTTGTAGAGGAGAACTTTGGAAGCACTTCAGGGTCTCCAGGCACTATGGGATAACCTGGCTCTACTAGGCGATGCTTCATTGAATCACAATGAATCCATATGTATGAAAACTTCTGAAGCTCTTTCATGCCTAGGGCTGTGGATGCTGAGGGAGAGAGAATATTCAAGGTCAAGACTATTGGTTTAACTTCATACCAGCAGATGGATTTGGTGTCTTGGCTGAAATTCCATCAGTTTTTTATTTTTTGTCAACTTGACTTTTTTGACATGAGACATTCTGCCTTTTTTGTAGCACAGAAATTAGTTTGATTTTGTCATCAAACTTTAGTCCCCTTTAGACAACGTCCCTAATTTGTCAGTTGTTGAAAATCAAATTGATTAAGTCTACTTCAGATCTTCTTAACACGTTTAATTATATCTATACATAAATATTCACACAGTCTGCCTATATGAATATTCATATTCTACAAAATATGCACATAATTGTGGCATACAATTATATTAGATTTTTATATTATTACACCTGCACCTGTTAAATTCTTTTTTTAGCTTGCGTCTCCTTGTGATTCAAGTTGCTTCTTCACAGATGGTGGAGGGAGGTATTTGTGAACGATCCGGAAAGGGGTGTTTGAGGTGACAGGAAAAGTGGCAGTGACAACTGCAGGTTTGTCATCCAGGATCAAAGTCACCGTCATCCACAAGAGCGAGAACAGCACAGCGGTTCACTGGCAATATTTAGAGGTGATCTCTCACATAAGGAGCTTGTTACAGGATACTAAAGCACTTTAGCAATCTTAGAATTTGTAAAGAAGCTTTAAAAAATGTTGACGTACAGTCCTAAAGCAATGGGACTTTTAACCATTTGTGAAAACAGATGTCTTTGTACATGTTTCCAATCAACCAAAGCACAGAAGAGCTGTTGTTGGGATTTGCAATTAATTCTTTCTGCTGGTTACATCAATACACCAATAGGTGGTGATATAAATGCATGTCCCTATAAACGATTAATTGAGTCATTCATTCAACCAATTCATTCAAAAAACACTGATTCATTCAGGAACTTATCAAGTAACTGTATTTATGAGTGAGTCACTGAATTCTTTTTGAAACATTGTTTCATTCGGGAATGAAATGCCACTACTGTGTGTTGCTCAGAGAAACGCAACAACTCAACTGTGACTTTATTTTTGTTTGTGGGCCAAAAACAGACTAGTATCTAGCAATATATTGCATATGAAATGCATATTAAAGGATTAGTTCACTTCCAGAATAAAAAAAAAAAAAAAAAAATCCTGATAATTTACTCACCTCCATGTCATCCAAGATGTTCATGTCTTTCTTTCTTCAGTTGAAAAGAAATTAAGGATTTTTCAGGATTTTTCTCCATATAGTGGAATTCAAGGGGGATCAACGGGTTGAAGCTTCAAAGGGCTCTACATGATCCCAGCCGAAGAATAAGGGTCTTATCTAGTGAAACGATTGGACATTTTCCAAAAAAAAGAAAAAAGAAAATTTATATACTTTTAAACTACAAATGCTTGTCTTGACCCTGATTCCTCGGCTGGGATTGTGTAGAGCCCTTTGAAGCTGCATTGAAACTGCAATTTGGACCTTCAACCTGTTGTTCACTGTTAAAGTCCATTATGTGAAGAAAAATCCTGGAATGTTTTCCTCAAAAACCTTAATTTCTTCTTGACTGAAGAAAGAAAGACATCTTGTATGACAATGGGGTGAGTAAATTATCAGGAAATTTTTATTCTGGAAGTGAACTAATCCTTTAATATTAGCTTATTGTCTACCGAATGGTATAAAGCAATATCACACTCACAATCATGATTTTAGTATTTAATGTAATCAGTATAATGACATTCATAAGATGGTCACACATTTTTAGTATACAACTGTTTTTGAGATCAATGTATATATTACAGCATTGGTGCATTAGTTTACATTTATTTTGAAGCGTGGCAGTCTAAAAGAAGCTGATCTGTCTTATTAGTTAGTGAAATTATACATTTAAGATTGTGTGAAGTGTTGCCTGAATGTAAGTAAAACTCTCAGGGGATACAGAGGTGATAGTCTGTTGTGTGTTTCAGAGGGTAATTTTCCTCGCTTTAGCTTGTCATTAATAGTTACACTGGGTGCCGTGTTCAAGAGACTTGTGTTACGCAACATAACCTGCTGTTGATTTGAATTAGACCCATGGTGACTCCAAATGTCAGGCATCTCCTGCCTTCACTACCCACGCTCCCTTGCTTTGCATCCCTCACTCAACACACCCCTCTGCAGACCCATGGCCATGTGTTATTCTAAATGACATGAGCCATCACGTCAGGCCCTCAAACTGAAGTACTAATTAGCTTTAGCAGCGAATTACTCCTTGAGAGTAATTCCTCCTTGCTTCAAGGCCTCAGTTTTTACTCATTATTTCTATTTGGAGGAAATATTTGTGCCATTATTTTCTTATGACATTAGACATTAATCATAAAAGGAAAGGGTTAAAGGATGTGATTAAGTTTAAAGGAAAAATTGTCATGTAAATATGCTCCCTTAGACAGAATAATCCATACTACGTCAGTTAAACAGTCGTCTGTGATATGAAACATCTGTATGAGTCTATAATCTGTATGTGTGTATGTGAACATGAACATACTTTTATGTGTGCATGGATTCGTAACCAACACCTGGCACATGGAGAAAGTTAAGGGATTTGTTTTTCCAAAACATTTACAGAGCTTTACAACTTTACTTATGACTCAAACTTCATAGAATAGAATTAGAAATCACCTTTCCATCCTTAAGTGGTGAGTAAACTGCAGAAAAACCACTAAGCCTCAGCTAAGCGCTCGCTGTTGCTTCGCTTCTGCGTATCTCGCTGTGGCTGGGCCTCGTCGAATCAGCCGGTAATTGGCCCCGCTTCGAACACGGGCAGACGCTTACCGCAGCAGATAGAATTCGCTTGATTAAATATCCTCAGCTCCATCAGGTCTGAATGTGCCGTGAACCGTTTCTCCTTAATACACACACCAGCTCGCTGGAGAGAACGACCCTGCAAAGCCCGACAGCTCTGCAAAGATCATCGCTTTGCTTCAGATTTTTAAAGAAGATATGCTTCTGCCATGCAGACTTCTGTTCCTCTGCTCCAGGTCTGAATGCACAAAAAAGGAACTTGCAGTTAATTATGCAAATGATAATTGAGACAAAGCAGGGTATTAATCACCGTATACACAACATAGTTCTAAAAAATTTAATTATGTGGTAACATTCATTGAAGGATGAACACAGAATTAAGCAATAAGCCTGTTTGTAGCCTATTGTCGCTGTCCGTGGTCCTGTTGAGGTTCTGTTGAATGTGTGGGGTATGCATAGTATTATGCAACTAATGAAACGTATTCCCCCACAGTGTCATTTTCATTAAATCACACATCACATTTTATATTGTTTAATAGAATTTTGTGGTCCAAATGATGGTGCTGGAGTTTCCATTTTGAATATATATATATATCCTACTAGGGATATTTATATGATATTTACATTATTTTTTATTGTTCAAAATATTGTTGGTCGAGATAGAAATTATGCTACTGAGGGACAGTCAAAGTTTGTGTAAAATTATGAATAAGTTTCACATATAAATATTGAAATTGTATGACGTTTTATGATATGACATACAGTAATTAAAAAATTTCTAATAGAGTTTCATAGTTTACTAGTTTGACCTTGGGGCAAGAATCAAACAATTAAAAATAAACATTTTTTCATAGCGCTTAAAAATGAGAAGAACTCCACTTGAAAGGCATTTGAAAAGAAGAAATAAATGATGAATGTCTATTAAAAAGCCTCTGAGACAGTTTTAATGTGACCTTCAAATACAAAAAGAAAAAGAAAGTTGAAATCTGCTAGCTTTAATAATAAAAAATCAACTTGGACATTAATGTGCCTATAACTCCCATAAACACAGTCCTTTTTGTCTGAGAGATTCAGGAAGAATGTCCCTTCTAATTTCCTCTATTTATGAGCCTTTCCTGAACCGATCACATCAAGGTTGCACATTAGCTGAGTTATTAGGGTTTGTAATGTGTACCGGTCAGGTCAGGTTGCATGTTCAACGAGTTTGACTTTCCACTCATGAAAGCTTTCTGCTCTTTAACTGCAGTGTTTATTGGTAAAAACTATAAAGTTCTAGCTGCGTTATGAGAGCACATCAAACAAGAGTGCCCTTTTAAAGACACTCGGTAGACAGAGATTTTATTGTGCAGCAGTGTTGTATGTTCATATTGAGCATCACTGTGTGTGTATTATGCATCAATTGGACAAGTTGCTGGCCTATAGGTTTTGTTTGTGTGTATGTATTCAGGTGAGGTCATAGTGTTTGTTCCAGGATAAAGTGACCACACAGTGTGTATATTTACACATGACTGCTCTCTGGTGCAGTTTTATGATTTCCTTGAAGGCAGCCAGACACCATAAAGACTTCACAGTTTATAGCAATGCCCAGTGGTGGCATTGGTCTCCAGAAAGCATGAATTATTTAATGCTAATCATTTATGTATGACATAGACATTTGGAGCTCGATTGTTTTTGCTTGTGCCAGTATCAACACTGAGTTTATGTCAAAAATGACAGCTAGTTATTAAAGACCTTTGGTGAATTTTGTTCTTTTTGAATGGGGCTATTGCTCTTTTGTAAGATGGCTTTGATCATTTTAATGATCATATTCCTTATTGTTTTATGATAACGTCCACTAACATAAACACGCAGTAGCTCTTTAGTATGTTCACATGTGATATGATGATGTTGTAGCTCTTCTTTTTTATATGCATATGATATAATTTAGTTTTATTGACTGAAATTCTGAAATGAGAATAAATGCACATAAAAAGAGGAAATGATGAAAGCATATTACAAAGTCTCTGAGCCTTAATGATTATATTCCTTACTGTTTTACATTTAATGACAATGTATGTTAGTATAAACATTATAGGAGCTTTTTATTATGTTCATGTGTGATATGATGTACTTTTTTGTAGCTGTATTTACATAAACATAAAAAACATGTAAACAAGTAAACATTCCCAAGTACACACACACATGTTCAGTGTTCTTCATTCATTTAGTCATTTAGCAGACGCTTTTATCCAAAGCGAATTACAAATGAGGACAACAGAAGCAATCAATTGTAGTATTAAAACTAAAACAGATCCAAAACTAAAAGCTAATGCATACAACAAAATGTCAAAACTTAACATTTAAATGAAAACTAAAAAAATAAAGCTAAAAACACTTCAAAATTTTAAAGAACAAAAGGTATAACAGTATAATAATGATTCTAACATAACACTAAGCCAAACATCAAAAAACAGTTACATATGTGTATGTACAACCACACACACATAAATATATGTACACAAATGCACATTTATAAATTCAATATATATATATATATATATATATATATATAATATATATTATTTCATTTCCATTTAGTTTGTTGAAGTACTAAAATAACTCAAATTAAATAAAAGTAAAACTTAATAAAAAACCTATATAGACATCATTAAAAAAACTAATAAAATGACAAACATTATTCCAACTTTAACTAAAATTAAAATATATAACAAATACAAAACAAACTACATTAATTTATCAGTAATCCTAAAAAAAAAATAACACTGAGCCAAACACACATGCAAGTAGTAGGAAAGAGGAGACATAAAAAGTGATACTTCTATCCCTTGCTGGTGTCCCTGCCTGTGGAGTCGCACGGTAGAGTCGATGGTCTTTACCCTCTTCGGTCTTCACAAGCGCAGTCGACACGAGTCGACACTGACAAGGCACGCGATACAGTACGAGACCAAACGTGATTTCAGCACGTCATTAACGTCATGTCACGTCTTCATTAACCTCAACATGTGCCTGAGGTGTCTGTCTTGGCTTTCTTCACAATTCTACATATGTGTTTGTTCTCCAGATGCGTTTCTATGTGCATTTGTCAGATCTGAGGTGCTCTGCCCTCTCTGGCCCTGTGCTATCTGAAAGCAGCAGGCTGTCTTCTTTAATTGGAGACTGAAGAACAAGAGTGAGCGAGCTGAAAGGGCCAAAAAAGAAAACCTGCCCCACAGGACACACACACACACACACACACACACACACACACACTATACTGTACATACAATAAACAAGACAACCTTTTATTCCAGGATTGTCTATTCACTTTAGGCCTGGACAAACCTGACATGTGACCTCATACGGCACAGAAACTGCTGAAAGAGCACATCTGGTAAATAAACGTAATTTAGTTCATGTCAAAGCCCACCTAAAGGCCTCATTTAATAACAAGAAGGCTTGATAGATGGAAAAACATGCTAATTATTCCCCAGAGGATGTTCTAGACTTTTGAGCAAGGACATCCCCCTAAATGGACACCAGGGATTCTTCTCGTGTGTGGTGATTAAGTAAAAAACAAAAAACAAAACAAAACAAAACAAAAAAACCTTTGTTGTGGGGTAGTGGGTAGATATCTTCCACCACAAATACAATAGAGTCCCCTGATATATTTTTGTGTCCTCCATTGGACTGCCCAGCAGGAAATGTTCATGCCTGCCACCACAGATCGAAGGGCCGTACGGACTGTGATGCACAGACTGTGAAACAGCAAGATTTCTCTGCATCTCTTGCCTTCCTCTTCCCACTCCTCTTATATCATTGGTCCGACTGTAGAGTCTTATCCCTCTCTCCAAAGTGTATTGTTTATGAGACACTGAGCCCTTTTAAATTGGCACTCTGGTGAAAAAAAAACAATCAGGAAATTAAAAAATTAAGAAAACAATTAAGATTTTTGTGTTTTTGAAAGAAGTCTCACCAAGGCTCAAGAAACTTGAAAAATTTCTTATTATCATCAATGTTGAGAACGATTGTGCTGCTTTTTGTAGAAACTGTGATACTTTTTTTTTTTTTTAGGATTCTTTAAGATGTAGAAAGTTTAAAAGGACATGATTTCTTTGAAATAGAAATATTTTGTAAAATAAGTGTATTTTACTGTCACTTTTTACTGTTTCACAGTATTATTGTTTTTACTGTATTTTGATTAAAATAAGCAGCCTTGATAAGCATATCAATTTGACTTGTATTGATTTGTGTTTGTGTATATGTGAATATAATATATTATATATATATATATTTTTTTACAATATTCTATACCATAAATGTATCATATTTTTCATGTTTTTTCCTTTCAACCATTAATAGATTAATCAACTTTTACCTGTATAATCTATTTAGTTTATTTGATTCTTAATTTTTCCTTCTTAATGTCCATCTTTAGATTTTGAGTTGATATTGTATCTTAGAGTTCTTGGATCTCTTTCATAAAACTAGTCCTTATGACTCATGCACCACATTCCTAGTCTTCTGAAGCCATCCAATTGCTTAGTGTGAGGAACAGACTGAAAATTAAGTTGTTTTTCAGGAGAAATCTTTTTTTTCTTTCAGTACATTCAAATAGCACCACATATAGTACATGGATAATAAGAGTTATCATTTTTGGGTAAACTATTTCTGGTAACACTTTAGTATAGGGAATAATTCTCACTAGTAGCTTATTGGCATGCCTATTATTAACATATTGACTGTTTATTAGTACTTATAAAGCACATATTCTGCATGACCATATTCTACATCCCTAATCCTACCCAATAACTACCTTACTAACTATTAATAAGCAGCAAATTAGTAGTTTACTGAGGCAAAAGTCGTAGTTAATGGTTTATTAAAAGCGAGAACTGGACCTTAAAATAAAGTGTGACCCTATTCCTTTGAGAAATAAATATTTACATCTGATTTTCTCATCTCTGTTCTAGTTATTTTGGTATTTCTGTGCTACTGAAACGGCTCAGCTGTCACTCAGCTGCACCTTGACAAGTCCTATGTCAAGGATAAAATGAACACTGGGCTGACAACAGTGATGACAGTACATATGTGTCTATCAGCGAATGTGAATCAGAAATCTAAGAGATCTCTCATCTCAACCTTTCCCTTTAGATGTGATCTACACACACACTCAGGACAGTGTGTGTGTGTGTGTGTGTGTGTGTGAGTGCTTTCTGCTCATTCCCTCAGGCTCTATGTAGACAGAAATGCAAAGGCAGACACTTGCTTTGCTTCTCTGGAGCTCCAGCATGGAACATTGATGTGGTTAGATGTCCAAGCCAGAGTAGGATCCAGGAAATCTCTCTAATCCAAGTCAGTGACAGAAACAAAACAAGAAGCAGGTCTGATGGATCACGGACAGTCTGAACTTGAAGTTACAGGTTCTCCACTGTTTAGTTACAAACAAATAGTTCTTCATTAAAGGAAAAGTTCATCCAAAAATGAAAATTCTGTCATTTACTCACCCTCAAGTGTAGTTTCTTTCTTTATCTGAACACAAAAAATATTTTGAAGAATGCTGGTAACCAAACAGTTTCTGGTAGCCATGGTATTCTTTTCCATACAATTTTTTTCAGGATTCTTTCATGAATAGAAAAGTCTTCATGGTCACTTTTGATCAATTTAATGCATCCTTGCTGAATAAAAGTACTAATTTCTACTTACCCCAGACTTTTTAACAGCAGTGTATATCTGCTAAAAGTGCATTGAGTCAATGTTTAACAGTACTCTAGCATATAGATGGCTTTAAAGCGAGACATGGACTAAAAGCTACAGTACATTCTCCAAAACTTTTAATCTGAATCTCAACCACACTCTAATCTAATATTCATTTGTATATTTTTCCAAGCTGTTATCATATTTCGTTCTCTATTCTGTTTTGTGTATTATGTCGTGTTTGGTATATTCAGTCACATTGCCATCTACCATTATGCTGTTTGTGGCTTTTGGACTCCATCATTTATATTGTGACTTGAATACATAGAATGCGAATTGTTCTTTCATCAGTGGTCATATTACCTTACTTTACCTTACAAAGCATTCTCATTGGGCTCTTGTTAAAATGGCAGTTTTTCTGTCATGTGTGATTTTCAGTAATGCGGACCTGCACTGTGCGCCGTGTATTAATCAAAAGCATAACGTTCTTTTCTGTCTGATCTATTTAGTGTGTTTTCTTACTGTGGGCTCTATAATTTTAGCTGTATAATGGTATACCTGTCAGGATGTGGATGTTTTTTGTGTTGGTGTAATTTATGAAAAATGCCGGTTTCATTTTTTATTTTTTTAAATAAACACTCCATTTGATAAGAATAGTCTCATCAGGAACATTAACTCAAATAGACCTTTAATGTGGCTCTCTATTATTTAATAGAGAACATCAGATGAGTGTAGATGAGGAGAGTTCTTCGTATTGTGTCCTGTAGCTGAAGTACATCTTTTCAAGGTTATGAGAGATTTTTCTGAGAAGCCGATGATGTCAGTTTCAACACACTCTCATGATTCTCACTCTCACACTCTCAATTTGTTACCATTTTATGTTTCGATGAATTTGTGGCTAATTTGTACGAATTTGTATGATATTATTTCTATGTTTTCATGTGATCTGCTCACGCCCCACTGACAGTTAGGTTTAGGGGTGGTCCTTCATGCTTAATTTTTTCCCCAAAATCATAAGTTTCCATACAATTTCATACGAAATCGACACCTTGTGAAATAGTTTGATTTTCTCTTGAAATCGGGTTGTCAATTTACTGCTCTAGTTTAACCTTTAACCATCATCACAGCATGTTTAATGCGGTCATGAACTGCGTTTTTTAAAATATTTTGTACTGTTCTCTGAGGTCCACTTATAATGTTATCAAGATATTTACATAAAAAACAATAATTTAGAAGTAATACACTCTTAAAAATAAAGGAGCTTAAAAGGTTCTTCACAGTGATGCCATAGAAGAACCATTTTTGGTTCCACAAAGAACCATTCAGTCAAAGGTTCTTTAAAGAACCATCTCTTTCTTACCTTTTTATAATCGGAAGAACCTTCTTTCGCCACAAAGAACCCTTTGTGAAACAGAATGGCTCTTCAGATGTTAAAGGTTCTTTATGGAACCATTTAGACATAAAGTACCTTTATTTTTAAGAGTGTAGGCTAATTTATAAAATAATTATCTGCCCTTGAGAAAGTTTTGAGTTCTGAAACTTACAGGATATTTTTATACAATTACCTCTTATATGTTAAAAGATCAAGGGAATTTTGATTCCTCAGTTCATGACCCCTTTAATTGGAAAGTGTAATGTCTGTTTCTATTCATGCTAATGCATTCTTGGTTATTCATCAATTCTTTAGCATAGATTAATTTTGCATTCCTCTCTTGAAAACAATATTTTTTCATAAACCTGTTATCACTTCATTTTCTTTATTTTAAAGCACTTTATAAACACACTGTAGACATGAAGGCTGTTCCAAATGGTAGCATAAGTATAGTACCTTCTAAGATACCTCATTTGGCCAAATTCAAATGTAAGACAACATGATAGACAAAATGTAAGCTGAAAACTCAGTCCTACAATGAATTGGAATTGGAAGATAGAGGATGGAGTCAAGAGAAATGCCAAATATAATTTTCATTGTGTTCTTTACTGGAAAGTATTCTTAAAATACTTCTAAGTTGGCATTTAAATTGACCTTATTACTTTCTAAATGCTGTTAATCTTATGAATGATGCTTCCATGCATGTTTAAATTTTTAAAATTAGTTTTATCTTAGTCATTTTTAATCAAAATTCCATAGCTGAATTTTCCCAGCCGATTTCTCTCTGGTGACATACTGGATTTCTCTAATCATTTAGTCTGCTAAAGCTCCACCCATTTTCTTACAAACAACTAAGCTCTTTCTGTCCAATTAACAACTAATGGATAGAACCTACCCTACATTTTTTGTTTCATTCAGATGCACATCACAAAATGGAAGAAAAGATCTGTCGCCTACACTGTTTCTTTGTTAGCATATCAACATGCTAATGTAAAACTCCACTGAACGTAACTGTGAGCTAAGCCTCGAGTTCTTTCCTAAGTAGTGCTTTTCAAATTAGGAACTCTGAAGGTTCCATTTGGGTTAGAATGCTGCCTATGTATACAGTCTGCTAAATTTTGGAATAGAGCTTTAGTGACAGCAGTAATATCAACTATCTGCGGTAATCATCATGTTGCTCTGGTGCTGCTGGAATCAAGCAACCACATTCATAGCACCTTTGCTGGCTGTTAATAAATTGCTACAACAGCATGAATTCACAAACGAGAGGGTCCTAATTTCGTTTTAATGTAGAGCAACATTAAATTCATATTATGCAACAGTAACCAATTAAAGGCATCTTTTCTGGCAGCCAATCAATACCAAGCAGATCAATACCCTGTCATTACATAATGATTTATTGCACTGCCTTCTGACATCATCAGTTTACCCAAGGTTTCTTTATCTTTTCACCGAATTCAAATGTCGTAAATCTGAAAAAGAGTATGCAAAGCAGGGACTTATTTAAGGCAACTTAATTTGACCTCATTTCTACAGGAAAAAAAACTAGCGGTGTGTAATCTACCTCCGAGTGAGGCTACCACCTGCACTAATCTTATGAGTTACCATGGCAAACCCCATGGCTGGAGGGACAGGGCCACGCTGTGTTCGTGATGCATGTCAGTCTAGCCGCAGCAGGTAGATTCAATCAAGACTGTTACTTAAGATCCATTTGCAATCTTACACCTCTTGACAGTAGCCTTTGTGCTCTGTTTTGAGGAATAACACGGAGGACAAAAAAGACCTAAATTGCAGACACTGATTCCTTTTAGCCTGCACAGTAGCTCTTTGTTTGGCCGACTGCTTTTGAACCACGGGGCATGTCGGTTTTGTAAGCTAAGACCTATTCTTCACAAGTATCAGTGGAGAATCGGCCTCAAACCTCACAATGTATTTCACCTTAAAGTGCCCCTATTATGGGTAATGAAAGGTTCATATTTTGGTTCTGGGAGTCCCCAACAACAGGTTGACATGCATGCAAGGTCAAAAAACACTTTCATTGTCTTATAATATGCATTTATTTTTACCTTATTTTCTCAACAACTCCCAATCGATTCGCTCAACGAATTAATTTTTCCAAACCCCTCCTTTGCGTGACGCTAATCTGCGGTGATTGGTCCGATTGGTCTCATTTTCATTTGCATCTCGCCTGTAATGCCTGATAAAGCAGCGTTTGTGAGCACAGTGCTGCTTTGTGTACAGCGTTACCAGGGAAACAGCTATTTTACCACTCCAAAAGCGACGCCTAGTGGCAAAGAATAAATTTGCATTTTCATTCAGACCAACATGAAAAGACCAACGAGTGGTCGGGAAATATGCTAATGTTTCATGTTGATGTCAACATGAAACGGCTTGGGTTCGTTTTAAAAACCACTCGTTTCAATGATTCAGAGTCGACTCTTTCTTTTGAGTGATAACTTTATACACGGTGCTCTTTCAGATTTAAAACTTTGCAGGATGTTTTCATTCACTTAGAGCTATGTTACACACTGCATGAAAGGTAATTAAAAAAAAAATCCATAATAGGGGCACTTTAAGAACTTAAGGACAATTATTACAGCCACACTCAGCTCATGAATATCCATAAGTTTTGCTAATAATCATAATCCTCTGAGGCGTTTGTCAATTCTTATTCATTTTTGTTGACAACAGAGAGGACAAGTCATAGAACCATCTGGGTTTTCTTCATGGGCCTATGAGGAATGAGTATCTCTGCAGATAAACTCCAAACGACTTTCCTCTGTGTAACTGAGTGGCTTAGCAACAACTGAAAGAATCCCTCTGTATTTAAGGAGGTCTTGTCTGTCTCTCTCTCAGCTTGTTCTGCGCTTGAGATCGCTCTAATCAGGTCATGTTCAATTGGTTTCAGCAGATAAGAGTGTCCCAAATTTGGGTTCGAGACACATTCGGTAATTCTCTCTAACGAGCTATGGAATGAACTGGAATAGTGCTTAGGAGAATAGTTTCCTAAACTCACCCTAGTTAACATGAAATAAAAAAGCAAAAAAGATACAGATGAAGAAAGCCTGACCCATGCAGTTATTATAAAGTCAATATTTTTTTTAAAAAGGGTCATCGGATGCAAAATTCCCTTTTACATGTTGTCTGAACTGAAATGTGTCTTGGCAGTGTGTGTACACAACCACCCTATACTGAAAAAGATCCACCCAGTGTTTTTTTTTAAAATCCCGATAAATCCAAACCCCTTTCTCATATCAAGCCATTCACAGATTCTTGGCAGAATGACGTAGTTCTGCACAGGCCCCTCCCACGATTGCTGATTGACACATGGGCATCAGTCTTTGGTTTCAACACAGACCCACCCTGAGTGAGCTGTCATCAGTCCGCCATTGTTTCGAAGCCAGAGCGGGTGTAGACAAAAAATTCTCTTAAGCGATTGAGGTGTTCTGTTGTTGGATGTAATAATGAACATGGCAATTCTGTTTGGTTTTATAAGATAATTTGTATTATTTGGTTAACATGTTTATGTATGTCATTGAAAAGAGGGGAAGGTAAAGCAATGAGTCAAGTATTTTTGCCAAACTATTTTGAAATAAAATTGAAATAATTATGTCCAATACAATTCCAGTCAAAATAGGAGATTATAAGAAACTAGCCATACGGTCACTATAGCAAATCCAACATGTATTCGCCTACCTGTCAAAAAACTTGATACTGTGGAGGACCAGGAATGTTGGTCTCATGAAGGTCTAAAATAAGCCAGCAATGAATAAAATTACATATATATATATATATATATATATATATATCCAGATGGGGGCGCCTGCAGTAATGCAACGCTGTTTGATAACCACCAGCAGAAGAACAGGTGAATGCCATGAGTTGCACACTTGAAAACAAAGCCCCCTAGACAGTGACCATGTGCTGATTCTGAACGCATCTCTCACTGACAAGGAAGTATACTTTAAAGGCTTGCTCACTCAATTGTTTGCGAAATGGAGCTTTGTGCTCGTGTATCCTACCTCTCTCATTCGGCACAAATCCAAATATTCCATAATATTTCCATATTTGCGATGTAACGTATCTGAATGCGAAACTTATTTATTATGTAAATGATAGGCTTTGTACTTCAGTAGTGTTCCAATGGTGACACAGAGGAGGGCGCGCTGATGTTTGGTTCACTGTATCTTATTTTGATAAAGTACCAACTGTGCTGTCAATTTAGCAATGCTGGAACTGATGTGTTTTGTGTGTCTGTGTGTGTGTGTGTGTGTGTGTGTGTGTATGTGTACCGGCGCGATCACTTCAAACTGTTTCCTTATACCAGCAGAATCAACTTTAAACACTTATTGTCTTATTAATAATGCATCACTGTATAAAGGTCTGCTTTTATTTGTGTACACTCACAATGAGAACAAAAAAAAGAAAACAAATTGGATATCGCTTTCTGCCATTTGAGTTTCCTTTCTGTGAACAAATTAAGCATGCCACAAAAATGAACTGAAACTCAGCATATATAGGCTGTTACGTGTCACACTATTTTTTTTCCTTTGTTTATCTGTAAACTAAATCAAATATATTTCAAGAATTTATTCCTTGTATGTATATATATATATATATATATATATATGTACTGCAGATTTTATATACTGTATATATAATATAATGTTATTATAATATTTAGTATTTTCACATCTAGGTGGAAAAAATAGTAATTTGTTCTACTGTCTGTTCAAAATAAATCAAAAGAAACCGAGCATAGTAGATTTGTTATTTTTTTCGCTGTTGTACCGAAATCGTATCGAACTGTGACCCCCGAACCGTGGTACGTACCGAACCGTGACATCTGTGTACCGTGCCACCCCTAATATTCAGAATATATGCAGCATATTACATTCTGCATGATAAAAGATTTCACAGTGATCTGATTCTGTAATGTTTTTTTTAGTTACGAAAACATCAGTTTTACTACGTTTATACATGTCAAGACGAGTGGAGAGTGAATACTAGATTAAGATAACCCGATCTCATGAAAGTGTGTATGAATAGTACGCCAAATAAAAACAAAAACTTGTGGTATTGATACGCAAAAATGGACTTGACGTGTATATGCTACGCAATGGGTAGGATTAAGAAATGAGCTAGCTATTCTGGAGAATACCTGCATATTAACAGCAGAAACATGAAACATGCGACCATATAATATGATTAATTGTTAATAAATTAAGTGTATTAGCAATCATAAATTAAAGAAGAAATTTTTTAGAAATATATTTTACCTAGGTGACGAGGATCACTCAGTCGCTTTGTGTCAAACTCAAATGCAGTTATGGGGTTTCTGACCAGCGAATGTGTGCAAATGCACATTTTATCCATCATTAAAATGGCGGCATCATATTATGTTTTCATCAACAGGTTACAAAGTTTGTTGTAGCTATATGGGCGCTCAGTTTTTCCTGTTATAAAATACATTTGGCCAAAATCTCATTTTATAAAACATGAAATGCTACTGTATGGACAGACTATTTAAGTGTATTGGCTGTGACTAGATGACAAATGCTAGCCCTCTCTCTCCGGTCCCACATGTCTCAGACCTCAAAAATATAAAATATGAGCCTTTATAGACATAGTGTTTCTTGCGTAAAGAAAACGCTGTACTTATTCAAACAACAAGATCTTTATTTACCCTTTATTTACCCTATGAGATTTTACTGACAGTTTGAGCGGATCCAACAAGATTTAGTCACAAGCTCTTTTTAATACCTCTCACTGGCTAAATATTTGTAAAACAGGCAGACA
Organism: Spinibarbus caldwelli; assembly: GCA_039654775.1. Lineage (NCBI taxonomy): Eukaryota > Metazoa > Chordata > Actinopteri > Cypriniformes > Cyprinidae > Spinibarbus > Spinibarbus caldwelli. The sequence goes on along the minus strand of CM077233.1, from coordinate 20,036,851 downwards.
AACGTTAAGGGTGACCAATATCATTGATTTATTGAAGAAAAAAAAAACAAAAAAAAAACACCGCCAACAAAAAAGGGCACTTGAGTGTAAGAGAAAAAAGGGTATGCGCTTAGCAAAGGTTTAGCCCTACCTGTGCACGTGCCTGATTGTAGTATTGCTAATGTTGTGTGTGTGTGTGTTTCATTAAGAGTAATATTGAATCAACCTTAAGCATTAATTTTGTTTCAAGAATAGGAAAGATCTAACGTTAAAGATCAATATAAGTGCTACAGATGTGAGAATGTGAGATTTGTTGCTGCTGAGTTAAACGCTCTCGTTTTTCTGTGCTGTCTCTTTGCTATCTGTAGAAATGGTCATTAATTCTTAATTTGGGTACGGCACAGACATGTTACAGGTAATAATATAATCAAAAAATCATGGCAACAAATGATTTAAGTCAGTTTAATAAGTTGAAATGACCTTCACATTCAATTTGATTCAACAATTCATGTTTACCCATTGCTTCTTGTCGGCTTAGGCTACTTTTTTCAATGAATTTTAATGAATATACAAATTAATAAAATTTATTTTATTTATTTTTTGTTACAAATTGTTCATTAATTTATTTTTAATACCACACCCCCAGCACTCACATTTTTTCGTGAGCAATACGCCTGGGGTGTGCTGCAAATCTTTGCAAATCGCCTTTCCTAATAATGTGCTAGTTAGCAAGTTTCATGATGTTAAGAGTCTCTGAAGAGTGGCTCGGAAGAGAGGGGCGGGGTGAGCAAAGCTCATTAGCATTTAAAGGAACATGCAACAAAACGGCTTGCTGTAAACAGAGCTGTTTTTGACAAGGTAAAACGTGTGTTTTTTACACTACCATTGAGAAATTTTAACCAAAGTATGTTATAGACTTTTCATTAAGACCCTAAAGAATCATATCAACTTGTGGAAAATGGTCATCCGCTGACCCCTTTAATAATGAGTAATAAAGACAGAAAAGGATCAGTATACCATCACCCTTTTTTTTTTTTTTAATGAATGCACTACAATTTGCAATTTTGGGCCAGTAAGATTTTTTTGAATGCTTTTTTTGGTAACACTTTAGAATAGGGAACACTTATTCACTATTAACTACGACTTTTCCCTCAATAAATTCCTAATTTGCTGCTTATTTAGTAAGGTAGTAAGGTAGTTGTTGAGTTTAGGTATTGGGTAGGATTAGGGATGTAGAATAAGGTCATGTAGAATAAGGCATTAACATGTGCTTAATTACTACTAATAAATGGCTAATATTCTAGTAATATGCATGCTAATAAGCAACTAGTTAAGAGACCCTAAAATAAAGTGTTACCGCTTTTTATTTATTTATTTATTTTTTAAATTTAGTAATTGAAAGACATTTCTTACGTTCATCTGGGCTGCATTTATTTGATCAAAAATACAGTAATCGTGTTAAATATTATTGCAATTTAAAATAGCTGTTTTCTATTTAAATATTTTAAAATGCAAATTCTTCCTAAGTTATGTCAAAGTTTATTTTTTGAAAAATAATCTTTGCCATCACTTTTGAAATGAAGACTTCAAATGTGTGCTATTTAATAATTCTGTGGAAACTGTGATTTTTCTTTAAATTTATTTATGTACAGGATTCTTTGGTAAATAGAAAGTAAAAAAAAAAAAAAAAAAAACCTAGCATGTATTGCTTTAAAGAGCCATTTAAAAAACAAATAACAAATTGATTCCATTGGAAATTATGGTAATGTAATAATTCTGCTGTTTAATAATTCTGTGGAAACTGTGACTTTTCTTTAAATTTATTTATTTACAGGATTATTTTGTAAATATAAATTAAAAAAAAAACAAAACAAAAAAACAAACAAACAAACAAACAAAAAACATTTATTTGAAACATTATAAATGTCTTTAATGTTTATATACTGTGTATGTATGTGTATGTATACCAACTGTTTCTCTGGTACAGATTTTTTTTTTATTTTTTTTTATTTTTTTTTGTCTCTTGAGAAAAACAACCCAGTAATCTCCCATGTCTCCTCTAGAGATTCAGATCTGAACAATATCTCAGATTGTGTTCCGATTTGGCAAAAATCTTGGCTCAAAACACCAAAGTCAGAAATTTTAGTATCAACTCAAATATGTCTTATTAAATTCTTTGCAGACTAAATCTGAGCTATACTATTAACATTCATTGTATAGATCACTGTTTTTTATCAACAGTTTACTCCAGCCATATTTTAGAAATAACATCTCTGACAAACTGATACTTGAACCATAAATTAAACATAACTGAAAACTGATTAGGTTTACTAAGCTAAGAAAGAGCAAGCCATCACACTCACATACACCCACAAACAATCATCATAATCTCTCCTTTCTGCTGTCTGTGATGTAACACCTATGATATAAGAGCGCGTGAGCACCAACCACCTGTCAGAACGCATAGATCACACTGACATTAGTACTTCACTAAGACTGCACTTCGCATTTAAAGAGTGACACATGGGAATATAAACATAAAGGAAACATGTCCCCTTTGTGTTTAGATTTATAAAAATAGCAGTTCATATACTTTCAATGAAATGTTAGTAACCCTCTCTAACTGTCTTTGTCTGAGTCTATAGTTCACATGTAGTTCCACTGTGTCATTCACCATGGAGAGTGCAGTACTCCTCGGGGCTCTGCAGAGCTCTGGAGGCCGGGGCAGGTGTCTCTGACTGGCCTTCTGTGATGGGAATGTTACATGCTGTCTTCTAATGGGTGCAGTACCCCTCCTGGGATCCTGATTCACAGCAGCAGCCTTCCCCTGAACCACAGAGAGTGGTGGAGATGGGAAAAAATTTGAAGTGGTGTGAAAACAAATGGGAAGCAACGGAGTGTGGGAAAAATACAAGGATCTGATCCATGCTGACTCAACATCTACCATAATGGATGAATGTATAGTTGTTTTACATATTATTTACACAATCTCATTGCTTTAAAGAGCCATTTAAAAAAAGCAACAAATGGATTCTATTGGAATTTAGGGTAATTTCGAAAATTTTAGATTTTTATTTATTTTTTTTTTTTTGTTAAAACTACTCCTGTTACAAATATTAATTTAGATCTCGATGCATAAAATGTTATTAACATTTATTATATTTATAAATATAATTATATTTATTCTTAAAAACGGAACAGTTTTGTGTTGATAATGTCTGACTTTCATATAAAAAGTCATAACTCTTTTTTTTTTTTTAAGATTAAGATTATTTTTGTCTTTATTATGATAGAATAGCTAGACAGCAAGTGAGGTGGGAGAGAGGGAAAGGTCCACGAGCCAGGACTTGGGATGGTTGAAGTGCAATGGCGCTGTATGTTGGTGCGCTGCCCAATATAGGCTATCAGCGCCGAAAAAGTCAACTTTTTGTTTTGCTTGTTATTGTTACTACTTGTATTCAGCTATTAAAACATTTCTATTTATTTTAATGTACATTTTTTAATTTAAAAAAAAAAAAGTCCTATAATTCAAATCATCTGTGTGCTCTTAAAGGCAGAGTTCACTCCAAAAATAATATTGTTCCACAAAAGCAAGAAAGTCATACACGTTTGGCAGAATTTGACAGAATGTTTTCATTTTTTATTTTTTATTTTTTTTGGGTGAACTATCCCTTTAAGATTAACTCAAGAATCACTTCAATCCATTCAGTGAGTCAATTAGACAGATTCAGATCAAGATTCAGATTCAGTTTCATTGAAAGAATAGCTACAAATAATCCTTGAATTAGAAATCCAATAGTACATCAATCTTATTCAGTTACCACAAAGTCTAGAAATCGAACTATTGAATGGTTAGGATCCAGGCTACCCAACACAAATGTAAGGGAAACAGGTCAATTTAGCTCAAAGGGAATCATTTATGATTTTATAGGGAATTTGGACAGAATCACTGTTTTGCGGCTGATCACTGAGTCGGCCAGCGATTCATTGAACGAGCCGTATAACATCAACTCTGCACTGGATATGAAAATCCCAAATATAGTGAAAACACTATTTAATAGCACAGTAACAAGATCGGCAGTTTAAGACATTAACTCGTAAGCACAAAACACAAGATACTTCTCTTTTCAATATGAATAAGACTTTATTGGATAAACCTAAGACATGTAAACTAATCTAACACATGAACACACGCATTCACACATTCACACATTCACACAAGTTGCAGGAAGAGAGAAAGTGAGGAAAGGATGAGTTTAGAGAATGAAAATGTGAAATCCCAAGTTTATAGCAATATGTGCAATTGCATAGACCTGAACAACCATCAATCACTTAATTAACCCTCGCATTGAGTTTCTCAATGAGGCTAAAATTTATATTAAATGCACCGATTCAGCTAAAATCTGGAGTTGTATTACTTGCGTTACCTTTGTGTTAAGGTATTCCCTTTTGTCGTCATTGTTGCAGGAAAGGGGGATTCCCAAGGTTGCTTATTGGTTGGAAGTTCAATAGTCGTTGAAGTGATGTCTTGGGAAGCCAGTGGTTGGGCGTTGGCTGAAGATGCGGAGTTGTGGCTGGTAGAAGTTTTGAGGCGGTCACAGACTCGAGTTGAACTTGGAGACAAGGCGTGGCGGCAAAACTTAAACTGAGAACACGAAACTCACAACGGAAAAGAAACTAAAGTAAAAGAAAGAAAGGATGTAACGAGACTAGGTGGTTTTTTCTTCACATCGTGGAGTTAGCAGCTGGCATATAGGCCAGAGCATGCTGGAACGGCGCTCGAAGAATTCACGGGCAAACAGCAGTGGCAAAAAGCATGGCTAAAAGCAAAAAGCAAAAAGCATGGTTTGATGGTGTCCTAAGTTTTTAACTGGGCTTTTGGACACATCCCAAAATGGTATCTTGACCAATTAGATATTGTCTTAGCTCGGGGTGTTGCTCTGTTTCTCCTCCCAATACATAAATCAACATGTTATCTGGTCAGTCACATGGTCCGAACTTTCCCGCTCTTTGCAGAGTATAATTTTGGACATGATTTCTATAACCAGAAAATTATACATTTGACAAAGAATTGATTGATAGAAACATTTAAAGCATGATTTTTCACGCTCATACATACCAAATATGAATATAGACCCTTAAGCTATTCAATAGTTATTAAAAAGACACACAATGAGTGATTAGAACATGATAGTCAAATGTCTGGGTTACATACATAATATGGAGCTATGCATAGAAATGATTAGTTGCTCATAAGTCCTTTTAAGATGATTTTAGGTGCATATGGAAAAGGCAGTTTCTGTGGCATTCTGTGTTCTTGAGAATATGTTCTGTGAAGACCAAAGAGGTTAAAAGGTCTCATAAGGAATTTCAGTCTGGTTCTTGTCCTGTAGGTGGGGGGAAACCAATCTAAGGAAGCTCATGATTTTAATCATGGATTTACATGTGATGTTCATGCGGTGCATCTCTTTGACCATCAATCTTGGTTACTTGCCCCAAATTTGACAATCTTCTTTCTGAGTTAGGATTATCAATAAGTGTTCTTTATGTCAATGCTGTACGATGTTCTGTGAAAGAGGCTTGTATGTTAGGCTTGCTTCAGACGGGCTGGCGCTAGGGATCTGATTTATGACATCCTGTTGTATTGTCCTGGGCCTCTTTGTGGAATTTGGCTCTTTTGGTGGTTCTAACACCAATCTGATCGAATCTTAAATTGTCTGATTCGCTTTGATATCCTACACAAACATGGGCAACCCAGGAATTGGAAAATTACTGAGATCACTTTTCTGGTCAGTCACCAATGCGCACCAGAGCAAACCACTTAAAAGACAAGTAATTGAAGAAGCATACAACACAATTGTTCCTCCTCTCATTACAGCAGCCTTTTGTTAGTGGGTCCTGATGCATTATTCTTTCCCTATTGTGTCTCATATCACCCAATACCTTAAATCCTATTTAATCAGTGCAAGTTTTCCTATTGATGCCTGATCATCCATCTGCTTAAAGCACTTAATGGACTGTAACAGTGAGTGCATAGAGCCCTGTGCTTTTTTAGCATCTATGCACCTGGCAGGACTGGCAAATATTATCGAATCTCCTGGGGGGATCTGGCCTGTGTTTTTCCATGTCACTCGTATTTCTCCCATTCCTGCTCCAGTACCAGGGAAATGGCCGGTCACGTCATCGCCAATGAAGAGCTAATGCGAGACCAAGAGCAGGCCCCTAGGGCCAAAGTGTTGGGTCTTAGACACACCACTCGAATCTGGCAAACGCAATGCGATTGAAAAGATTGATTCCTGCGGCAACGCTCAATCCTGCTTCCGTTAATGCGGCTCGTAATGGAGGTGCTCCGTTCAGTGTCCCCCGGGCCAGCAGATACAAAAGTGCTCCATTACGGTCGCCTGCTCTTGAGCCAGTGTTTAATGCTAGCAGGAGAATGGCTAGTCTGGAGAAAGATGATAAACCTCTTAAGCCAATTATGACAAAGCAATGGTGGCCTGAGTCATCACTGAACCCGTGTTGGAGTTCACTTACAAAAAAAAAAAAAAGGTAACATGGTATGACCGTATTGGTGTGAATGTGGTACCATGGTGTTCTTTAAAGTACCTTGGAATCATTCAGTATTGTGTTATAAGGGTGTTTTTTCAACTATGGGTGCTTTGGCGCTGTAGACTTTTATAAAATAAACTCTCTTAAAACACTTTTCACACTCACATTAGTTTGTTCACTTTGTAAACTAACAACGTCCAACAGTATATATACATGCATCATGGGAGATGACAATTTTCATCACATGAAACAGTTCCACTACATCTCATTTTGTATTGTCTGTAGTAGAATTTGGCAGATGGACATGATGGTGGTGGAAATTATGTAACACTGCAACAGTATAGAAATAAAATAGCTTAAGGATAATTTCCCTTAAATAATAAATTAAAATAATTTAAATTAAATAATATTTTCAACATAATTTGACAACATTAGAGCTTGATTGAATGCAGTGTTGTTATTGTGAACTAAAACTATTAAAAAATAATTTCCATAATTTAAATAAATATTAGATGGAAAAAAATAACTTAAAACTTAATTGAAATAAGTTTAAACACTAAAATTACTAAATAAAGTATACTAAAATAAATCAAGGCTAATAGAAATGGAAAAAAGGCACATAAAACTAAAAAAAAAATTAAATTAAAATGACAATGAAAAGTTAACATATAAAAATAAAAGTTATTACATTCATAAAAAATTTTAAATAAATATTAATAAATGCTATAAATAATAGTAAAATAATTCACTGATGGAATTGATGTCTAATAAATTAAAATCTCCATTCAGTGATATTAAATAAACATTTTTCTTAGTTTTTTATGGTTATATGTTTCAGATTTCTTGTTAAAATATTTTTATTCAGTCTCAATTTTTGAAAAACTTTTTGACTGCCATACCAGCCATAATTTTTTAAAATAATTGAATCAAATAAATATTAAAATGTTTATTTCAGTTTGTTTGGATCAGTTTTAAATCTGTTTGAAGGATTTTCATAGTTTGTAAAATGATCTAATGCACACACAAAATGCTTTTGATACTGCAAGCAGCAAAAATAAATGTTGAAGACTTGGTAAAAAGTTTTAAAGGAAGCTCATAAACGCATAAAAGCGCCTGATGTTGAAGAAACACCCATACATCTGATACCATTACTGTACCATAGTACCGTCTCGTTTCCAGACTCAAACTGCTTATAAAGTCACATTAATTTATTATTCTGTCAAGTTGTAGGAAAAAAATGGGGTGAGTGTTAAGAATCAAGCAAGCTGTGCTCCACATGGCTCTTTATCTTTCCATTTTGTGAAGCCGTATTTTCCTTTGATCTGATATTCAAGCACCGTTCCCTTCGCTGTCTCTTCCCTCTCTCTCCTGTCCCTCCCCGCTCTCACATGGTTAGTCTTCCTTTGCATATCTCACGCCTTCCTTTCCCTCCCTCATTTTCTCTGGTCTTCATGTTGCCAGGGTTCACAGCTGCAGAGTACGTTCTGATAAAGATAGCCCGCTGAGCTGTAAAGAAGCGCCCATGGTCCCTGCTGCTCAGACTCAGCTTTGAAGCGATTGCCGCTCTGCCGTCCCTTCTGTGCGCAGAAGCCCAAAATACCAGACAAAATGGTGTAAACATTTAAAAACAAAACGGGGAAAGGCGGGGGCAGCTTCACTGTCTTTTCTTCGTCTCTCTCCCTCTCTCTCTCTCGCTTTCCTGCATTTCCCTCCCTCTGTGTTTAACTGTCATTTGCGTTTTATATAATGTCCTCCCACAGTTTATGGAATGCTATTTGAGAGATGCGACTATTGGGTGATTTCTGCCTTGAGTCATGTGAATCTTGCCATGAGAACATTATGTGTGAAAACAGGGTGCTCCTTTGCTGCCTTTTGACTCACCCTTAACAAACATTTAGTGTTCAGCTTGGAAATGGTTGAACAAAATGACGCATATAAACAGCATTAATGACACTTTATATAGAACAATCGGATTGTATTATTTGCCTACGACCCCATTTACACTATTAAAGAAAATTATTCACACAAAAATGAAAATTCCATCATTTACTCATGTCGTTCCAAACCTGTATGACTTTCTTTCTTCTGTTGAACACAAAAGATTTTTTGAAGAATGTTGGTAACCAGTTTTGACTTCCACTTTATGGACAAAATTCAGTTTTCCACAAATGAATGTAAATGACGTGAGGGCGAGTGAATGACAGAATGTGCTTGTGTTCAAGCTATTTTTGCTGGTGAACAGTATGGCTGTGCTGGTCTTTGCTGGTCTTTTCAGCAGAGGTGTTTGTATTTGAATATCTTGTGTCTTCTGTGTCTATTTTGAGAAAAAGAAATAGGAATGGGCTATTGTGGAGGACAGGCACATATAATTTTTTGACATTCAGATTTTTCTGTTTATTTACCAGGATCTACTTGGCACAGATTTGCTCAGAGCAATTTGACTGAAGTTTTTTGGGTTAAGGAAAGCTGCTTTCATGCTTTGATGGAGTTGGGTGCCTCCAAAAAATAATTTAGTCCTGATTTAAGTAGAAGAAGATGAAAAAGAAAAGCAAGAAGAGTAATGTGAAGCTGATAGGGTCTGTTTTTGTGAAAACAGGCCAGGTTTATCCTCTCTGCAAAATGATATGCGAAAATGGTATTAAACTCACCAGAAGAGATCTTCTGTGTTTATAAACACTACTGCTTAAAAGTTATGCTAACCTAGGCTTTATTTATTTGATCAAAAAAGCAGTAATATTGTAAAATATATTTATTTAAAATAACGCTTTTCTATTTGAATGTTTTAAAATGTAATTATGTGATGACAAAGCTGAATCATTACTCTGGTCTTCAGTTTCACATGATCCTTCAGAAATCATTCTAATATGCTTATTTGCTGCTCAAGAATCATTTCTTCTTATTATCAGTGTTGAAAACAGTTGTGCTGCTTTATATTTTTGTGAAAACGGTTATACTGTTTTTTTCCAAGTATTCTTTGACGAATAGAAGGTTCAAAAGAACGACATTTATTCGAAATTAAATCATAACATTATAAATGTCTTTACTGTCCCTTTTAATCAATTTAATGCATTCAATATTTTGGCCAATTTTCCAAAGAACAAGACTCTAAATTGTGTGTGTGTGTGTGTGTGTGTGTGTGTGCGTGTGCGTGTGTTTATGTGGTTTATGAGAACCCAAATTTGTATAATGACATAGGTATTACTATGTGAAGGTGATTTGTGAGGACATTTTGGTGTCCAAAAGACTTCAAAAACATAATAAATGGTGTTTTTTTGGAAATGTAAAAATGTACAAAGTTTTCTGTGAGGGGCAGGTTTAGGTGTAGGGTGATAGAAAAAACAGTTTGTACAGTATAAAAACCATTATGCCTATGGAGAGTCCCCATGAACCATAAAAACACACATGTGTGTGTGCGTGCAAGTGTGTACGTGTGTTTGTGTGTGTATCTCTGCTAAAGCTTAATTTTGTCTATGTTTATTAAAGCATGGAGTAAAAGCTACAAAACATGCAGTTCACTCATGCTGAATCTTTATGAATTTTTGCCAGTTCCATTCTTCTCTAGATGATTGCATAGGGTTTGTAGAAAACTCACAGAGATGCATCTCTGGTCATTTGACAGCTGACATCTCTATTTCTCTTCAAAAGCCTCACGTTGACATGACCTACGCATGACAGTCCTTTCTCAAGTGCAAGAGGTTGTGTCATCTTACTGGCTGTGAGATAACAGAGGCCGATGAATGGCACTAACACTATCTGATGGCTCTACCTGCTTGTCCTTCTACCTTTTCTAGATGTCCATGACAGCTTCAAAATAGCACTGTCTCATCCACAGCAGAATGGCTGTGTGACAGGGAGACATTGATTCTGACGGTGGCCTTGTCAAAAGATGGTTTGCAGTCTGTGTTGATACTCAGCAGAACATGCCTTTTGGTAAATAATGCAGCTAATATGATGATGATCTCACAACAGAAGGGGTAGATGATGCTTGCCGTCTTCACTGGAGTCTTCAGGAATCAAAATAGTAGTTTTCCAGTCCTCAGTACCCGAGGGCGGGTAATGAGAGCGTGCCTCTTTCATCTCCGGTTCAAGACATGATGAAAGTCTAGTACAGCCAAAACACCATTATCTAGATACATACTCATTCCCAACCTTATGCTGGTAACCAGCTGGGTCTGTTCTTAAAGAGATAGTTCACCCAAAAATGAAAATTCTCACATCATTTACTAATGTTGTTCCAAACCTGTATGACTTTCTTTCTTCTGTGGATATTTTCATAAATGTCACTCTTTTTCTTCTTCTTCTTATTCTTTTCCTTTATATTTCACAGAAAAAAGGTCATAAATGTTTGAAATTGGAACAGGTTTGGAACAGCATGAGGAATTGTCAACAGAATTTTCATTTTTGAGTGAACTATCCCTTTAAGATTGACTGCAATTTTTCCATTGTTTCTCCCACAGGATGTTGACCACAGCAATGTAACAAATGAAGGACAACAGAAGATTTTCCAGAGGCAGCACTGTTCATTTATTCCGTTGCTATGGTCACAAGGTGCTCCTCCTCCTCACATGACCGCTACACTAGAGCGCACATGTTAGCATTTCTGGAGGGCTTTGATGTACAGTATATGACAGTAAACACTGACCCAGTGTAGCTCATTATCGGGTTATGTAAGTCCAAAGGTGAGATGATGGAAGGGTAAGCAGCAGGTGGTCCCGGGATGCCTTAATGGTCAGTCGTGTGTGACTCATATTGGATGCCAGTGCTTGGTCCGGAGGCTGGAAATCACTTCCTTTTGTTCTCCCAGAAGGCTGAACAGAGGGGATTAACAGGCTCAAGACAGGGGGATGCTGCTTTGAGATCTAAAGCTGTTACGTCTGTCTTCGGTCACTGTCAGCCCCCTGAGAAATTCTTGGTTCAATCATTGTCATCTCTGCAAGCTAGCCTACAGTAGTGGACACTCTGGGGCATAGCTGTGTATCCACTGAAAATACTGAGCTTAGAGGAATTACACGATCTTGTTTTGGGTTCACTTCAGTTTTGTGACGTAAAAGCTGATGGTTATTTTCATAATGCCATATTTCATAAGGTGGGAAATCAGCATTTGCATATCTGAAAAACTTTTACCTCTTCCTATTTTCCGCAAACTGTGAAAACTAGTTTTTAACTTTGATAACGCCAATCACAAGAAATCAGTGACAAACATATTTTTCAGATTAAATTATACGTTATTATTTTGTTTTATTTTGCTTTTTGGATCCTTTTTCTTTTTTTAGCTAATGCACTAATGATTAACCTAGGAAATAAGTAAATAAATAAATAAGAAATGATACAAGACAATTTTCAGATACATGGCAAATGTATGTATATATATATATATATATATATATATATATATATATATATATATATATATATATATAGCAAAACAGTATAGAAAAAGATGAATATTTCATATTGTTTTAAAATATGTTGGATTACAGAATGATATCTTTCTATGGGGATTCTTGAATATTTTTATTTTAATATTTAATAATAATATTTATTAATATTAATATTAATTATATTTATATTAATATTTTTTTGATAATGCAATAATGATTAAACCGAGGGAGCATGATGAGTAAGTAAATAAGTAAATAAATAAGAATTGATATACCTCATTGATGTGACAAGATTTTTCAGATACCTGGCAAATACATACATACATTCATACATAAGTTAAAAAACAATATAGAGTAAAACTAATAATTCATATGATATACAATTGGTTATATTGATGCCTTTCTGTGGAGATTTTAATTTTAATTTAATTTAATTTAATTTATTATTGAGTTCTACTGAGGTCAAGTGTCATGTTTGTTACCATATTTTAAAAACGACCCAATATTGGAAGTGATGAAAACCATTTGCAATACATTACTAGTGTGACAAGGAGCTGACATAGGCTAATAGAGTTAAACTCCTTCAAACAAAAGCAAAGCTAGGCCTCCATAAACACTCCACAGCAAGTCATTACAATCACCTCTCACTGGGGCTTAGTGATTTTGCTTTGTTAGCCCTAATAGTTGCCAGGAGACAATTAATCACCCACTTAATCTTGCAGTGTTCTAAACCCTATTTATGCTGCAGTGACACAGGGAGCTAAAATCTCACTGATGTTAAAAATAATTACAGAATGATTAAGTACAAATGTCAAGATTTTGCCAGACATAACTTTATACCTAAGTAGCTTTTACTTGTAAGCTGGTATATGTGAACAGTTATAGTGTGGTTTGTTTAATTTTGAATTTTCCATATACATTTTTGCATTTAGCATTTCATCACACTAGAAAGCAGTTTTCATAAACCTGTATTCTAATCAGACGTGATTGCGATTAAAATAACAATCACTACAAGTTTTTGTCCTAACTAGATGCACTAAGCTACAGGAAATTTGGTCAGTTGCTTGTTTTCTATTTCATGCTCTTGAGTAGCCCCGCCCACACTGTAATCTCATTGGTCCAATAAACTATATGTTCCCATTGGCTGAATTTGTGTCACATTATTAAGCTTTTTGGCTTTCAGTAATGACAGAGGAATAACTTCCTAATACCTTCCATAACCTCCATGTAAGCCTTGTCAGATTGTGCGTAAGATGCAGTGTAACATTGCATTCAATCTTCGGTCCTGATTTGGAGGAAAACAATGAGGAAATATAATTAGGGATCTATTGTTTGTGTACAGGAATGTTGTCTTTGTGCTTGCTCGTAATTGTCTTTACAGGTATTGCGAGAATTCTTGAAACTTTCCATAGCTGTCTATGATAAATGGACACACGCCAGTGGAGAGTTGAAATGTGCCTGTTTCACCTGCGAGGGCAGTAGCTAATGATGATGAAGCCGGAATGGAACAAGAAACTCCATCCCTCCATCAGCGCCTGTTCCACCTCGCAATGAGACAAACGGCCCAGGACTCCTTCATCATGGCTCTGTCATTCCTCATTTCCTGTCAGGCACCTGCTCTCTCTTTGTACTGGTCTGAGGATGCGAGTTCATTTATTCTCTGCTCATTGCATTCTTTTCTCCCTCATTCAGTACTTTGCTTCACTAATACGCATATATTTACTGGACTGTATCACTTTGCATCTCCATTTATTCCGATCCCGTCTCCGTCCGGCTGTATCAGCCTTGTTTATTTCATGCACAGTAATCTGCTGCTCTTTTCCCTCTGCTAGTTTCTCTGCTCTCTTTCTCTCAATGACTCATATATTTGTAGAGGAGACAGAGCAATTGGGGAGCGTGCTCCGCCGCACACGGCTCAAATGAAATGGCCCTTTATCAGCTGTGCACACTTATTCTCGCTCTGTCTGATGAGGCGCCTGTGGTGGACCCTCGACCCATCCCTCACCTAATGCTCTCTCAAAATTATCATTGAGCACAGACAAATGATTTGAGCTTTCTTTATCTCCTTGTGCACAGTATATGTCTTCCTGATGAGAGCTGAAACATCTTCCTAGAGGAAAATGTTATTGCTCAGAGGTTGTTTTATCATAGCTCAGATGTTTACAACGTGACCCAAGCAAGTTCAATGTGATTAAGCAACAAAGCTAACTTTCATCAGTTGTTTTCCTATCCAACTGCAAAATATATAAAGTACTGTACATTAAAGTACATTAAAGTACACATCAAATATATTCTGATTGGCTGTAATTGTGTCATATTACACAACACTTTTGTGTTCAGGACAGTCCCCACCCATAGGAAAAATGTATTGCTCAGTGGTTGCTCTTCCTAAGCTCCGGAGATTTAGATGAGATTTTCATATATCTCTCATTTTAGTTTGATACTAAAATGAGAGATATATGAAAATCTCATCTAAATGTAACAGCATTTAAGATGTTTCTCCTAAAATTCCTTATCAGAAATAGAAGTAGACACAAATGAGACATGAGAAATATTTGAGAAAAAAAAAAAAAAAGTAAAAACTGAGAATGTGGTGGAAGAAACATAGAATATCTCTTTATTGTCTTCCTGCGATCTCTATCAAGACTCCATTATAGCAATATTTTATTGCTCATTGGGTGCTCTTTCTAACCTCAGGAGACTTAATTGTGATTCTCATGGATTTCTCATTTTAGTCTGAACAGTGTCTCAGATGTTTCTCCCAAAAATCCTTAGGAGAAATAAAAGTAGACACAACTGAGACATGAGATAGTTCTGAAAGAAAGGAATCCAAAATGACAATGGGAGAGAAACGTGTGAGAAACATGGGAGATCTCTTTATATCTCTTGCAAGACTCCATTATAAAAATGTTTTACTTCTCAGAGGTTGTTTTTTTTTTTTTTTTTTTGCAATGGGGTTTTTCACCTTTAGTGGTCAGGACAGTAGGAGTAGAGACAGGAAACAATTGGACAGGTGATAACTGAACAGGAGCAGGAAAGTACCTTTAGCTGGGATTCAAACCCATGCTGTCTGCAACACACCAACAAGACAAATTATTTTCATGTTATTGCTGATAATATTAAAAATATTAATTAATCTATACTATTTTGTCTATTTTTAAAAGATTAAAGATTAAGTGTGACATGACAGAAAATGAATTTGTAAATGTAAAAATAGTGGTAATGAGCATATTATATTACATTTATATTAGAAAATCTTTTGACTAGTAACTAATATAGTACCGACATACTGTGCATCTCTAAAAATTTATTTGGAGAGCTTGAATAATTTGCTAAAGGAAGAATATGATGAGTAACATTTGCGTTCTTTGACTATCTTGACAAATCTAAGCACAGAGTGAATTAAGCATCGTTAGGATCTCTTCTGAAAGTCTGAAGAAATCATATTTGAAAATACTGGAGCTGTACTCAGGAGAATTACATAAATGACATACAAGTCTCCATTTAATCTCATTGCTTACTAGGAGAAACAAATGAGATAAAAAGGATCTCTTTGCGTTGTTCATTCTACTGTATTGCTTAACCTCCAGTCCCATTTTCTTGCCACTGTCTGCTCTGAATGTCCTTGTGTCCTCTGTTCCCTGTTCTCCTTAATCACCTGTGTCAGATGTTCTGTCACTGAACTCATTGCACTATTGATTTTCTGTACCTCAGCAGTGGGTACCACCACTGTACACTCTCCGCCTCATAAATATTCATCCTCACGCTTTCAACATAGTCCAGACGGACTTCCACATCCTCTTAGCGAATTAGCCGAAAGCTATTGGCCGAATTGAAAGTATCTCCAAGAAACATGTAGATTGAGAGGAATTTACAGTATGGAGAATGATAAATCATGAGTTTGACTGCAATAACAAGAGATGATGGATCTGGGAAAGAAGAAAAATAAACTGTAGCACAGGTCAAGGCTATTGATTGAATGGCAGGAACTGTGTGGTTGTTCATTACTCTTCCTGTTGTGTTTCATTCAATCAGGATGGTGCGGCATTCCATTAATTATTTGTTGATTGGCACTTTTCTTATGAGAATTCTGAGAGTGACAGCTCACTGATTCCCTGGAGGTTTATATATTTATTTTTATCAGAATTGAAAACATTTGAGGATTAACCTAGCATTATGCTTAGTTACTAGCGCAGAATGTCTGACAAACTCAAATCCCAGAAGACAAAGAGGTTTTCTGTTGACCAAACACGCCAGATTGTCACATGACGCATTTAAATAAATAAACAAATCAAAGCAATGACATTAACAAGCTCATTAAATACGGCAGAGACATCTCTGTGCTTATATTTTTCACTACATGGACCCAATACATAGTAATAATGTGTCAACCCAATACCCAAAATCCCCTGCTGTAACAGGGCGAACGAGACGAGAGACATGCGGATCCATATGCAAGCTTTTATTAATAGACTTGGTCAAAACACAGGCAGGGTCGAACAAATGGCAAACAGGTATCTTGAGAGCAAGACAGATGAGTACTCAAATAAACAGGCGTGGTCTTCGATCGCCGAACAATATCCAGAGGGCTTGACAAGAGGGGTAATCCAGGTACACGAGCAATGGTCCAGGCAGGGGCAAACAGAGTCCAAACAATGAGACGAGAGAGATATATATCCAAGGCAGGCTATAAACTTCAGGGCAGGCAGAGAACAGACAAGAAACGAGATACGCAGGCTAGGATCAGAACACGAATGGCTCAGGTAATAACCAGGATAAACTAGACTAAGGAAACACGGAAAGGCTCCGTATCGCAGCTATCACTAGGAGAGCGATAAACGCAGAACAATACTCGGCGATTAGAACGAGGAAGTCCAAGGCTTATGTAGGGTGTGCGATTGTGTGATGGGTCTCAGGTGTGAGCGAGTGATTAGTGAAATGGCTGCTGGGAAATGTAGTCCGGAGTAACCTGTAACAGTCTGTGTAGTGTGAGAGTCAATGTAACGGAAGAGTGACCTCTGATGGCAAGCAGATGTAAGTCCATGAACCAGATTCATGACACCTGCGGTGCTCTGTCACTTAGAAGTTCAGCACACTGACAATCTTGCCACTTTTTACCAGTCAGTTAAAGTTACACACACAACATGTTTATGTTTAACTTGATAAAACACAGAAGCTTACCTTCCCCCAACCCAATTACCAGTCCAATATTATACCTCACGCCGCGTCTGGGGAGTCGTAGAATGATATTAGTCTGCCAGCTCACTCCACAGGGTTTTAAATTACATTCCACCTGTCACCTGTTTCTGGCAGTTGAGGGCCACAATGTGAGGGCAAACAAAGTGGCATGAACCAGCAGGCAGCCAGGAACAGGCCTACAATAGAGGCAAAGGGCACCACTCTTGGGGTCTCGCACACTGGCTCTTTGTGAGCCGCTTTGTTGAATTTGGACAGGCACGAATTTTTAATTTATTTCTTTTCAGAAATCTGTCTGAGCTTCACTTCAGACTTGAGTCTCATTTAATTTCAGACACCTGTTTTATTTGCTTGTGTGATTTTATTTTATATTATTTTCCTGATTTTGTTCCTTTCTCTACCAGCCACTTGAGCAGATGTCTGTAAACGTAGATGGCACATGTCCTCTTAGCTGATTTCCTTGATGTCTCTTTCTCTCTTCTTTCTTTATATCTCTGGCTTTGTGTAACTGAATTGCCCAATTACATCATTCGGCACTCTTAGACCACTCTCAGACCACTCTCAACCCCTCGTTCTTGCATACGCACACCATCTCATTCTAAACTACCTTTCTTAACCAATTCTATGTCTAATGGAAAAAGATGTTTTACAGGAAGATAGCTGATGTTAATGTTACTAGACTAAAAGGAAGGATATCAAAGTATGCCCAAACCAGGTGTCTAGACTGTTTCTGGTCTTTGTTTACTTCTGCTGCTTTTACTATGCCGCCTTCACCACTCACAAGGTTCTGCCGATAACATTGTAGTTAGGGAGTAATCTCTATTAAATACAGCTTAAGCTTTATGAACAGTGGTAACTGTGCTGTCAGTTACCGCAGAAAATAATTTTCCGATAGTTTGTAAAAGCAAAGAAAAGTTTGTTTGTATGCGCTTACAATGGAAGTGTATGAGGCAATATTACAGTTCCAGAACAAAATACAGTCCAGCACTGTGAAATTATTAAATTACATATTTGCATGAGACTAGTGTTATAAAATTGCTTAGTAACGTTGTCTGTACAAAGTTAAATAATATTTTCAAATTGAAAACCTAGTAATTTAGGCATGATAAGGACACAGGAACTATTCATGAAGCACTTTGTAATGGAGCAAATCCCATCAGATTTACCTTTGTAATGCAAAACTAGAGCGTCTTCCATCTAGAAGTAATTTTTCTACTAAGAACTTCATTGTGTACAACAAGATTTACATTTCTGCTTTTAAACCTAGTTTTCTGTGGCGATCGACAACATGTAACAGTTGCCTCCCAAAGAGGATAGAAGAAATAAAACAGTTTTTAAATTGTAATATTTCATAATATTTCACTTTGATTAAATACAGTCTTGGTGAACAATAAGATACTTCTTTCAAAAACATTAAAATTGTTATAGTCCCCTGTTCAAATTTTCAATGGTATGTTGATGTATGCAGTGGTGCTGGTCCATGATGAGCAGATTTAACTGAGAGGACATGAGATCTGCCACTCATCAAGGCAGATATAATTGACCCATGATTGTCCTTGTATCCATGTCATGGCAGCTCACAGTGCGGCCTCTCCACTAAATCATTTTAATTAAGAACCTTTACAAAATCAAATGCCTGGGAAGGAAAGGAATCGGGTGACGGCTCTTTCTCTTTCTCGCACATTTCATGAATGATAAGTGCAGGTGTTGAAGAGCTCTACCAATGTGACCCTCTCATTATGTCACGAGAACTGATTTCCTCTGACGAATACATGAAAGGTCCTACCGCATGTCTGCGTCTCTCCACACCATTCTGCATTCGTTATTCATCCCCCCCAAGATAAAAGCCAGTGTCTCATCCCACAATGACAAGCGTTACCTGGTGATGAATTCAATTGGCTGACATATCAAGGTTAGATGTTTAGTCACTGTCCATCTCGTGTGAATTTGACGGTGACAGGATATTTTAATGTCGATTACATTTGCATGTTCAGACATATCTTTCAGAATTCAAAACTATGACAATAATACAAAAGAACTGCCTTTGTATAGATCTACTTTATCGATTAGACACCACAATATCATAAAAAATATATTTTCCTTGCCTTTTTGATAGTTTTACTGCATGTAGAAAATATAATGAAAGTTTAAGAACTGAATCTTCTTTACCAGTCCAAAAAGCCACCTATTAAAATGTTTATTTAAATATTAATTTCTGAGTAATTACAAAGATTAATTATGCAGTCTTAGGGTATGTCAACTATATAGGACTTGGCAGTACCTGCAACCCATATGTGAGTGCAGCAAAGCACTGGTTTACATGTGACAAGGGTATTTACATAAAAGTCTTAGAGGCATATAGTTGTAGAAACCAACCATTTAATTGTACGGGTTAGAAAAATGGTCAAGCAAAACTGAAATTATGACTGTTTAGCACAAAAAACCCTTGACTAACATTGTTAAACAGACATTTGTTTGAGGAGACCCTGAAAACAGTATGTTCCCCCCCCCCATGAAATTTATGTATTTTGTCATATTAAATTTATTTCATGTTACTGAAAAGTAGTATTTGAACGTACTGTACTGGATGTCCTTTGTCTATATACAAGATTGGATGCTCAGTACATTCAGATATTCAAAGTACTAACCAAATGTGTTGTCTGACATTTTCATTTTATAAATAAACAGAAACTCAAGTACAAGTAATGGGGTCTCCACATAGTCAATAATGAACAGAAAATTTGACTTAAATGCCAGGGACATGCATGGAAGGATGGCTAGGACTTTTTTGTTGTTGCTCTGGGTAATAAAAAAAAAACACAAACCTTGAGAGAGCGTATACATTATTTTTATATATATATATATATATATATATATATATATATATATATACACACACACACACACACACACAGTGGGTACGGAAAGTATTCAGACCCCCTTAAATTTTTCACTCTTTGTTATATTGCAGCCATTTGCTAAAATAATTTGAGTTCATTTTTTTTCCTCAATATACACACACAGCACCCCATATTGACAAAAACACAGAATTGTAGACATTTTTGCAGATTTATTAAAAAAGAAAAACTGAAATATCACATGGTCCTAAGTATTCAGATCCTTTGCTCAGTATTTAGTAGAAGCACCCTTTTGATCTAATACAGTCTTTTTGGGAAAGATGCAACAAGTTTTTCACACCTAGATTTGGGGATCCTCTGCCATTCCTCCTTGCAGATCCTCTCCAGTTCTGTCAGGTTGGATGGTAAACGTTGGTGGACAGCCATTTTTAGGTCTCTCCAGAGATGCTCAATTGGGTTTAAGTCAGGGCTCTGGCTGGGCCATTCAAGAACAGTCACGGAGTTGTTGTGAAGCCAGTCCTTCGTTAATTAGCTGTGTGCTTAGGGTCATTGTCTTGTTGGAAGGTAAACCTTCGGCCCAGTCTGAGGTCCTGAGCACTCTGGAGAAGGTTTTCGTCCAGGATATCCCTGTACTTGGCCGCATTCATCTTTCCCTCGATTACAACCAGTCGTCCTGTCCCTGCAGCTGAAAAACACCCCCACAGCATGATGCTGCCACCACCATGCTTCACTGTTGGAACTGTATTGGACAGGTGAGGAGCAGTGCCTGGTTTTCTCCACACATACCACTTAGAATTAAGACCAAAAAGTTCTATCTTGGTCTCATCAGACCAGAGAATCTTATTTCTCACCATCTTGGAGTCCTTCATGGGGGCTTTCATGTGTCTTGCACTGAGGAGAGGCTTCCGTCGGGCCACTCTGCCATAAAGCCCCGACTGGTGGAGGGCTGCAGTGATTGACTTTCTACAATTTTCTCCCATCTCCCAACTGCATCTCTGGAGCTCAGCCACAGTGATCTTTGGGTTCTTCTTTACCTCTCTCACCAAGGCTCTTCTCCCCCGATAGCTCAGTTTGGCCAGACGGCCAGCTCTAGGAAGGGTTCTGGTCGTCCCAAACGTCTTCCATTTAAGGATTATGGAGGCCACTGTGCTCTTAGGAACCTTAAGTGCAGCAGAAATTTTTTTTGTAACCTTGGCCAGATCTGTGCCTTGCCACAATTCTGTCTCTGAGCTCTTCAGGCAGTTCCTTTGACCTCATGATTCTCATTTGCTCTGACATGTACTGTGAGCTGTAAGGTCTTATATAGACAGGTGTGTGGCTTTCCTAATCAAGTCCAATCAGTATAATCAAACACAGCTGAACTCAAATGAAGGTGTAGAACCATCTCAAGGATGATCAGAAGAAATGGACAGCATCTGAGTTAAATATATGAGTGTCACAGCAAAGGGTCTGAATACTTAGGACCATGTGCTATTTCAGTTTTTCTTTTTTAATAAATCTGCAAAAATGTCAACAATTCTGTGTTTTTCTGTCAATATGGGGTGCTGTGTGTACATTGAGGAAAAAATGAACAAATGATTTTAGCAAATATATATATAAATACATAAAAATATTTGTCTTTAAAAGGATAGCTTACCCCAAAATGAAAATATATATTAAAAATTATTTCTAAACCTGTATGTTTTTTTTTTTTTTTTTAACTATTCCCTTTAAGCACGTCTAAAAACTATATTGTTGTCTAGAGAACATTTGGTCCAAACTAGTTTTCGCATACTTTCAAAGTTATTTACTTCATATAATATGACTTGATCCTATAAAATGATCCTTCTCTGATTGGCTCTTTATGGCAATTACATTTCTCATTCAATTTCAAGGGTTGTTCATTTTGGTGTGATTTTCATTATCCATGTCTCTTTACCACCTATTACTCTCTCTCACTCTCTGCCTCTAACCACTAAAGCTCAATAATGTTCACCCTTGTGCTCTTAATTAATTTACGCTATATAAAAACAATATGCCTCTGATATCCTTTGCTCTGATCTCAGTCACATTAGGGATTAAGTACGTCCTATTTTTATGCCTGAATGAAACAAATCTAAATCACAGAGTCAGTGTTAATCAAACTCTGCCTTTCGAGAATGTCTTTTAATGCATGGATATATTAAATGTTATATTATCAGGTGTCTTGGGGTGAAGAAATTCAGAGATAATCTGAATTCAACCCAGCTATTAGATATTATATCTAATATATATTAAAGAATAACTTTGTTAAAGACAAATTAAAGTTTTATGGATGCTGGAGGACAGCTAGAAATTGACAGTGTCATTATGACATTGACCGCTCTGATCAAAGTGGCTACTGCACAAAAAAAAAAAAAACACTTTGGTGACCCGAGTATGTGAACGCAGTCTTATCTGACTGGAATAACACATAGACATTGTTACCCTGGCTACCTCTTTCTGTACTATCACAAGTTAATGATCAACGTGGTTTTAGTGCTTGTGGACATCCTAATGACCAATTAATGCTGTATTAGAGGGTTTAGAGGGTGTGTTTACTGCATATCTGTGTGTGTAATTGGATGTGAAGGAAGGCTATTAAAATCAAACATATAACACACACCTTTCAGTGTGGTGCAGTCAGTTCAGCAGGTACAAGTTCTGCTTCGAATCTTTGGTCTGCTGAATTTCTATTCCTTCATAAGACTATTGCGCCGTTGGGTAATAGGGGAACCGTGATCCAGTGAAATCTGCTTGAATCCAGTTACTGAGGGCTAGTCAGAATAGCTATTCCTAAAATAAGGGGTTTTAGTCAGTGGAATCCTGCTCAAAAGACCAGCATGCAGTCCATGGTGGTCCAGGTTTGCACTGATTAGTCCAGGTTTCATGCTGCGTGACCAAAATATCCACACGGTTTACCTGCATTATTCTGCCAATATATGTATTCAAAATGTCTTTCAAATAACATTTCCTTATAATCATTTTTTATCCATGTTAACCATTTTCCATTTAAAGAGGCCTTTATTTTGAAAAAGTGTTTTCCATACACCAAGGAGTACAACTACCAGAATGCACTGCGTTATTAGTAATTTAATCAAATCTTTCATTTATAGTCATGTCCTTAGGCAAGAAGGTGAAGGATGAATGGCAGAGGTCACCTTTGTGAATTTCAGGCTGCTTTTGCTTGTCTGTATATTGATTTATGTTCTTTTTTTCCAAGCTCCTCCTCACTAAAAAATGTGTCCTTGACGTCTTATAGCACAACTGCCTGTTATGTTGTGTTGTAGACTTCAGATATGTGAGGATGTAAATAATTACTACAAATATAATGGCAAGATATTTTAAATGTATAGAATGGCTATACAATGCATATTACATGATGCATACATAATTAGAATATGAACAATTTCAGATTCATACTGTATCTGATGTGGTCACTCATTCATTCATTATCCTGACATACTGTTGCATGAGCAAAAATCATGTTTGTTGGTGTGCATACAGTAAAAGAACATTTTAATTTCAGTTTCTGCCTTTATGAATTCTGATTTGTTCACCAGATTTAACACAGGATCAATTCCATGGAATTTAGCATCAAATCTAATTTTAGTACATTGCAAACGATAATTATTAAAATCAGTATTTGTGTATTTATAGTAAAATATCTACACATCCCCCAAAGTAAAGTAAATTTCATAAGATGCTAAGACTATATATATATATATTAAGCATACTTCTTACATTACTTTGTGATATTTATGTTCAAAAACATTGCCAGTGGGGTAAGAGAAATAAACATAACCAAGTACATATTATCAAAAAAGAAAGTTAAAATAATCTCAAGCAAACTTATCCTGTTTTTAAGAGAATTAGATATTTATATTTAAACAAGACAAACATTTTTTGAAGGCAAAAAAATAAGTAAATAAATAAATAAATAAATAAATAAATATATATTATATATATATATATATATATATATATATATATATATATATATATATATATATATATATTTTTTTTTTTTTTTTTAATTTACTAATTGTCTAAAATGTATTACAATACTTGCAATGGACTGTGAATTAACAATGTTACTAAATGCACTTAATTATGTTTTGTAAAAGTATAAAATATGTATTTTTGAAGTTCTGTTAGTAGTGTTTAGAAAATATAGTTTTTCTATGAGGTTCTTTCAACTACTTCTTTAAAAAAAAGTTACAGTTACACCACCTTGACAAATGTGTTTATTATCGATTTTATTTATTTATTTATTTTTTATTACATCCAAAGCACAACATGAAGTAGCTATACAATTCTATTGCTTTTTTTATACATCGATAGAAAAACAGTGGAAATAAAGTCAGGTAATATTCCCTCACACTCTTTTAATAATTGCATCATTTTTTTGCGTCAAACTTGCACCCTTAAATGACAATAACCAATTCTTCCTGCCATGCTTAAGCCTCCTATAACTAACATCATATTACAAAGATCCCTCTTGAAAAGATAGTGTGCGAGACCATTCATTGGAGACTAACAAGAACTGATTCATCAACACGATCGCGCGCTTCCCACAGAACAATTCAGAATAGTATGAATAGGGTACAGACTATGAAGAAGGTACAAACTAAAAAGCAATGAGGGGGAAATGGGGTGTGTGAAAGGGAACAAAGACAGGTGTTGAAGAGGGGTCTTATAGAATTCACTTTCCAGCTGAAATGAACAGTAGTGACATTAAAACACCAAAAATGTTTATTCTTTTTTCACACAAATTCAGGCAGATTTTCAATTAATAACCTATTTTTGTGTGGTTTCTTGGACAATACTATCATATAAACAAAATATTTTCTTTGGCTTTTCTAACATACAGTAAGTAAACTTGCTTGGTAGCTCACCTGGTACAGCACTGCACTTGTGATGCAGAGCACTCTGGTACTAGTCCCTGGGCACGAGTCATGACACTCGATAAAAGAACTGTAGAAGCAAGCTAAAAGTCATGGTTGCTTCAGTAAATGCATTTTTGTCTCATGTTTGCTTTTATTAACATAATTGGTTAGGTTTAGCGAAGGGTTTATTGTAGGTGGTATATTCATTTCAGTATTTTTATTTTATTTACAACGTTACATGTTTTTAAACAGCCATTACCCTCAGTGAAGTTTATCACTAGCATGCTATTTGTTAAGGCCAAGTTATCAGCACACTCGACCTGACCTCTTCTCAAAGTCACTGCTGATGTCACATATCAACAGGTTTAGCTGTTTATTGGTCAGTGCAGCAATCATTAACTTGATATAGTGGCCATGAATCATTTTCAAGACACTTGTAAGGTTATGTAATTATCACTTTCACATATTTTACCTTCTCTCTCAGCTCCCATTATCTCAGTTTTTCAGGAAATACCAGCTTGAGGCCATTGTCCCTCATCTCCCGCCGGCACCCTGCACCCGCGAAAGAAGAAACCAATTGGAGACGGAGGCTTTATTGCCTGTCTTTTCTTTTGTTTGTGAACAAAACCATAATTGCTGTTAACTAAGACAACACCTTGAATTTGATCACATCAGGGTAATTCTATGAACCATCACATAGTCTAATAACCTGCAAAGAATATGCACATGATGAAGTAAATAATATCACTGTTTGTTAATCCTCCTTATCGGGCCTATTAGTCAGTTCAGAGTATTGTGCTATTTATCTGGAGCTAACCATAAAAAAAGTGTGAATCTGATCTAAGATCAGCTTGCAGCATTTCACCCCCAAGCAGTATGTAGATACAACATCTCTGCTGTTGTTAAAAATAGGATACACAAGAAGTACATATTTAGTACTACATATTTTTTGTGTAATTTCATAACACTGAGTGTAGTTAAAGCTTGCCGTAGATGGGAAATACTTCAGCAATTGCCCTTAGATAAATATATGGAAACTTGTAAAGGACTAGATCCATATTTAGATAATTTTATGGGCCCTTTTATAACATCCTGGAAAATGTTTAAATGTTTCTTCAAGCATGATATTTTGAATCTGGATTTTTGATAAACAAGTAAAAAAACAATCCACAGGTACACAACAATACAATTGCTAAATAAAAAATGCTATATATATATATATATATATATATATATATATATATATATATATATATATATATATATATTCACTATCTCTGTGTAGTGCACAGGAGACAATGTGCCGTCTCTGAGACAGTCTGTACCTGTTTCGTTCAGGCCCCACCCTGCTTCCTCTCACCATGGCAACCAAGGAAAACAGAATGGGTACCTGTCGCTTGGCAACATGGCCTGGTATCTCCAAGCCACAAGCTGCTGGAACAGAGAGCAGATTAGCAGAGAAAGTGTGATAGCTGCCAACAAACAGCGACATTAACACTCAATGCATGTGGGTGTGTGTGTGTGAACATGTGGGTATGCGAGATACTCAGGCACAAACACACAGCCGCACTTACACACGCAGTTAAGTACCAGCAATCGCGTGTGTGTAAAGTGAATTTGCACTTTTTTTGAAATATATACCTTAGCTGAACCCTTCAGCCTGTCTCTAAGCGGTGCTTTCCAGTCGCTATGATCAGATTCATACTAAATGCATTAGATTCCATTTCAAGCTGCCTTGAGGTGACTGGAACTTGACATGCAGCTAGTGTTTGATTTATGGGCCTTGTGTCTGAATAAACATAGTGTCCAGTGTGTATGTGGACAGGATGTTTGATTATACCTGCTGGACCTGTGTAGATGTTTTACAAGTAAGTGTGTGAGTGAGTGCCAAATTTAGCTAGTTTGCAGCTGTTTTCTATTTTAGGAATATGAGCTTACAGTAGGACTCATTTTTAGTAACTATTTTTTTCCTCAAGTAAAATGATCTGATCATAAAATAGAATTTTCCGTCCAACCTTCAACACATCAGGTGAACACAAACCCTCAGACTGTCTTCATCGACTCCCCAACCCTTTTCTAATTAGTTTCGACTGATTGTGTTCTGCTTTTTCCTAAATGCACCAAATGATGTGCTGTTGCCTCCGGTCCTTATATGGTTCATATTTCATGCACTTGACTGATGTCACTTCACGTTGTTCTTCTAGTGTTGACAAATCTTTGCTATCGACTTGAGAAGTTTGATTTACATGCACAAGTTTGAATTTTCATTATTAAATAGGCCTCTTATACTAGTTGCATAAGGCTACTAGTTGCTTATTGGCTAGCTGATTTAAATTTTTTCGGCACAGGGTAGCCTACTTTTTGTTTAGTGTTATCATCCATTTAAGATCTATGGGGATTGTTGTTTAGATAGCCTTTAATCTTTGGATGAAAGGTTTAAACAGTTCTTCGAGTCACTGAGATACACAGTGACTATCTGTTGATACAAGATGGACATGGAAATAGGAATGTCAAATATGACTTAATGTCTTTTTGATCAGATAAGGTGAGTGGAAAGAGAGATGTTTCACCTCAACCATTATTATTTATTTATTTTTTTATGTCAAATAAATTTTAAACTCACTGGCAAAGAAAGACACTTCAATAATTTACACTACTGGTCAAAAGTTTGGTGTTTTATGCTTTTGAAAGAAGTCTCTTATTCTCACCAAGGCTGCATTTATTTGATCAAAATAAAAGTAAAACAGTTATCAAATTTTATTACAATTAAGACAATTGTTTACTATTTAAATATTTTTATTCTTGTGATGCAAAGCCGAATTTTCAGCAGCCTTTACTCCAGTCTTAAGTCTCACATGATCCTTCAGAAATCATTCTATCTATAAACATTTCTCATTATTATCAATGTTAAAACAATAGTTGCTTTTGTGGGAAAAAAGGTTCAAAAGAATGGAATAGAAATATTTATTATAAACATTTCTTTACTGTCACTTTTGATCAATTTAATGCATCCTTGTTGAACTAAAGTATTCATTTCTTTCAAAGAATCTTCACAAAAAAACATGAGAAAAGCATCGCTACTTCAAGATATCTCTTGATATCACCCAAGACTGATGACTGTTGAACTAATGAGCTAAAATTGACACTGATACATATATTTTATTTTTATGATATGGCATGTTTTTCCTGGTTACATAATCATTTATGAGCTATAGACTACTATAATACTTGGAAATATATGAAAACAATATTTCTCAAATATATCAAAACACCGAAGCAAACCAGCAGGAAGGATTTGTCACCTCGGTGCAATCACATCTCTAATCCCTCAATCTTCAGGGCTATAACATATCATCAGTTGACAATCTCTTATTGACATACTCTTCCAAACAATTGCTTTCAGATGCTAGATATGATGCTTTTGTCTAGAACTACATTACCAAATAGATTATAGACAGATATCAGCTTTCTATTGAAATAAAACTTATGGGTAATATTGAAATTATATAGATATACCTAAAAATGTTTGTGAGCACTACTAGGACGTGTTTTTTGAGAAAGCGAGAGCGAGAGAAATACATGCATATGCTAATGCTTAAAGGAAATAATTTTCCAAATTCTTGTATAGTATGTAACTTTGCAGCCTGCATGATGCAAACATGCTGCTGTTTGTATGTATGTAATTGTAGAGAAAGCTCCATGCATGTGTTGCGGTCCTACTCACCCCGCTCCGAGTGGGATTCAAACCGCAGTTTCCAGCATGGGAGGCAGGCGCTCTAACAAGGAGGCTAAAGGCCACGGCCTCTACCGTCAGTCGGTAGAGCGCCTCTTGAGATCAAGCACTTAACCGCTGGCCTCTACTACACGTTCACACACACACACACACACACACACACACACACACACACACACACACACACACACACACACACACACACACACACACACACACACACACACACACACACACACACACACACACACACACACACACACACACACACGCTGAAATGAAAACTTCTCCCACACAACCCTCTCTCTATTTTCCTCTCCCATCACATTCTTAACGTCCTGCCAAGCCTTGTCATTTCCATACTGGCTTCCTGTCAACATGTCATTCTTAGTCTTCCCCCACCATGCCATCTGCCAGACATAGTTCCCCATCCTAACCGAAACTGGCGCCCGTTGAAGAAAGATGCCCTGAACATGTCATGCTTCCCATCCTGTGAGTCTGCACACTGTCCTTAAAGAATGTGCATCACCCCTTAACTTGGCACAGATCTGTGGCTGTTTTCTGTTGCACCTGCACTTGAAGGTGTTGAAATGATACAAGATTTTCAGCTACACTTTATTTTAAGGTGTCCTTGTTACATGTTACATGTACTTAATATTATAATAACAATAAATTATGCATAATTACGTGCAAATAACCCTAAACCAAACCCTAATCCTAAACCTAACCATATACACTGCGTTCCAAATTATTATGCAAGTGATATATCAGTAGGATTTCCGTACAATAAAGAGTCAGATATTTGTTTGTGTTGTTTTTCACATCATTTTAGTTAACTGGTATCAATCTCAGACAGGTTTGTTCAATAGTTTGCCAGTTCTTCTTAGGTAAATGGAAACCCTAAAGAGGTTGTTCCACATTATTAAGGACAGTTTGGTTAGCAATGACTGAAACACAGCTTTACACACAACTGCCAGTCTGCATGAAGAGGATCTTGAGACTCCAGTAGCTTCAAACACCTGTTTGCTGCTCAGCAGTGGCTTTTTTACAGCTGGTATTACAATACAGTTCATTTGTTTGACAGAAACTTTCCTTTATTAATCTTTATCTGACCAAGATCTTCTGTGCTCTAAGTCACTCATAAATCTTTTGACAGTTCAATAATTTCTATTTGCTTTTCGCGAAATATTGTTTGTTTTGATGCCTTTTGCAAGACATTGCATTGTTTCATACTTTTCATCTTCAGAAAGATCTTTCTTCCTCACCATATTTCATGAGAACTGTGACTTGCTTAATAACATGGAACAACCTCTTTAAGTAGGGTTTCCATTTACCTAAGAAGAACTGGCAAACTATTGAACAAACCTGTCTGACATTGATACCAGTTAACTAAAAAGATGTGAAAAACAACACAAACAAATATCTGACTCTTTATTGTACGGAAATCCTACTGATATATCACTTGCATAATAATTTGGAATGCAATGTAGTAAGTACATGTAGTTCATTAATATTATTCAGTACTTAAATGTATACTTACACTGTAACAAGGACACCTTAAAATAATGTGCAGAGACCATTGTAAGTAACCTATTTGAACACCACATAGCAACATCCTGGCAACCACCCAGCATTAGGTCGGCATGTTTTGCGCAGGAAAGCACTCACATTTTCTTCAGAATATCTAAAAATCCAGTACATTCACACAAAAGAGCTCTGTGCATAGCTAATGTGAAGTTAGATTGAAGAAAAAGAGATTATACTCTTTGAAGTGCATTCAGCTTCTACTGCTCTCTGAAGACATGATCGGGCCTTGTTAAAGCAAGAAGGTGGCAAACAAAAGGGATGATGGGAGATAATGTTTTGGTACTGCATTTTCTTCAGGCAGTCACAGCATTTGTGTCTTAAATATATCTTTTGTTTTTCCCTTTTCCATTTCTTATTTTATTATAGCTCTCTCGTATGCTACGTCCCAGATGAGAGAGGACAAATTTAAAACGATTTCCGCTCTCATTAAATCACGTAACAAACCAGATTTTTTGGCTTAATTACATTGTGTCTATAATAAAGTGAACGCTCTAAGGTCTTTGTGTGCCATACTGAAGTGTTCTCCTTCTTATTTGTGAGGAGTTTTGTCTATGTGTCTCCCTCTCAAGAGTCATCTTTCCTCTTTTGCTTTTCACACTCTCCCTCTCTCAAACACTTTTCAGTTCGCTCTCACACACCCTCGCACAGCTCCACTTGGCTTCTTCGAGAAAAGAGCACTCTCTACCCATCCTGGGCTGCGTTTAGACGCCTGTTCACAAACTGTCATCTTCTCTCTTAAGGGCCTGATGTTGTAACATCATTTGCTTAATCCCTGATTAATGATTTATTTTTGTTTTTTATATATATATTTTAATTTATTTATTTTTTTGGGTCACTTATTCAGGCTAACAAGATAACATATTTGGTAAGTTAAAAATTATTAATATATAAGGTTTCATGTTAACATTATTTAACTACATTGGTTAACCTGAACTAACAATGAGCATTTTTTTTTTGATTTTGGATAATGTAAATTTAAACATTTAGTAATAGATTTAAAAAAAAAAATGGTATCTGTTACCATTAACATTATTAATTTAATGTAAAACAATGATGTAAAAATATATTGCTAATTGATAGCTAATGCATTATCTAACATTAACAAATGATACCTTATTATAAAATGTCACCAATTATAATTATTAATAATAAATAAAAAATAGTAGTTAAAAAAATTAAATCACCAGTTTAAAAAACATTATATTTATATAAAAAGAAAAGAAAAAAGCTGAGCTAACTAAAAAAATAATAATAATTCAACCTATCACAGTCAATTTGTTAAATTAACTCAACTAGCAACTGACAACCTCAAACACTTTAGTTAGTTAATCTAATGAGTAAAAGGTCTATTGAATTTTAAAAGATCTGTCACATCAACTAAAGATTCTTCTTCTTCTATCCTCTTATGTTTCATTTTCAAAGCTTACTGCATAAAATGGACAGAATTTTAACTCTTAAAACTAAAGACAATCATTTATGCGGATAAATATTAAATCCAGAAGTTGCAATGAGATGCACATAATATGCCTCGACACACGATTCTCAAGCATGGTTATGATCCATAACTGTTAATTCAGTAAAAATATGAACTCTGAATTATATGACAGTTAACAGTGACAACAGCAGCAGCAGCATAAATTAAGCCAGTAAAATGTAAAACAATGATAATATTTGAATAATAATTACCACAAAATGTTTTAAAGCTGCAATGCATAAACGTTTATAGCATTTTACTAATCATTCCAGACAAGCAGTAATGAATTTTGTGAACAAGTTGTAATCTGTAATAATTAGAAAGATGCCGTGTTTAGACGGAAAATAATGATAATGGCTTAATTCAAATACTCAAATGTTCTGTGTAGCATCTGGTTAAACTCGATTGCAGGTGGTTAATGAATAAGACAGAGGTCAACAGTTTAGTGAATATTTCACTGAATGTTGTTTGCATTGGTGTGGCTAATGACATTTATGAATAATGGAAAGTCTTTACTGTCCTATTGCTTTAAGGATGGCAGAATTGAGTTCATTTGTATTAAATTATTAGTCAGTCTGATGATTAATGTTCTGTTCTCTCTCTCACACAACCCTTACTTACACGCTCATCCTTTAACACCATGGTTTATTTTCTTCTCACATTTACTCACTCACAAACTCACAGACTGTTCTCTCTCTCTCTCTCTCTCTCTCTCTCTCTCTCTCTCTCGGCTATAATCAGCAGTGCGTGGGGGCTGTCCCCATAGTTCTCCCAGGGCTCTAGGGGCCAGTGACAGAGCTTTGTGTTTTAGAAAGAAAGAGAAGGCATGAGAGAGAGACCTGGGCATTCAGCTTGGTAATTATGTTGCCAAAGTGCCACACAACTTGCTGTGGTACAGCACTAATAAATTGCCTGCTGTCTGCATTTTACTTTTCTCCACTCTCTGTTTTTAGAAAGAGACGAGGTGGAAAAATGGCAACAAACAACAAATCGCCTGTGTCTCTATGTCCTTTTTGTTTTCTGTTGTTATGGCCCATCAGTGTTTGGATATCGTAGAAATGCAAATACATATATAGAAGTCCATCCATCTCACCTGCCTAAACTATCAGATTTGGCAACACAACACATACTCCATTTATCTCATATCTTGCCCTTGGCACAAACGATTCCTTCAAAGACACTTTGATTCTCAGACTGAGTCGATCTTGGTCCTGAAGGCACAAACTACAAGGACCCTGAAGGCAACAACACAATGGCATTTTGGTTTAAAAACAAAACACAACAGCAACAACCTTCTTTTGTTCTCTTTTAGCATTGCTTTCTGAAATATGCAGAAATTAAAGCAGATTATTTAAATGTTTCTTTTAAAAAACGAAGCTTATTGTGCTCACCAAGTCTGCATTTATTTGATAAAAAAATAAAAACATTGTGTAATATTATTACAATTTAAAACAACCATTTTCTATTTAAATACATACTTTTATGTATTCCTGCGACTGCAAAGCTAAATTTTCAGCAGTTCTAAAGAATTTATTTAAAAAAAAAACTTTTGTAAAATTATAAATGTAAAGTTAAGTCAAAATTATTTACATAACACGTTGCACATAACACATTGTTTTATGGCAGCTTTACAGAATATCATCTTTTTTCTTTTTTGCGATATAGTATTTTTTGGTATAGTATTATTATTGTATTCCATCTGAGCTATTAATATACAGTGGGAAAAAAAAAATATATATATTTGATCCCCTGCTGATTTTGTATGTTTGCCCACTGACAAAGAAATGATCAGTCTATAATTTTAATGGTAGGTTTATTAAAATAACTGTCAGTCTCCCTCGGTCTGGGGCTCCATGCAAGATCTCACTTCGTGGAGTTTCAGTGATCATGAGAACGGTGAGGAATCAGCCCAGAACTACACGGGAGGATCTTGTCAATGATCTCAAGACAGCTGGGACCATAGTCACCAAGAAAACAATTGGTAACACACTATGCCGTGAAGGACTGAAATCCTGCAGCGCCGCAAGGTCCCCCTGCTCAAGAAAGCACATGTACAGGCCCGTCTGAAGTTTGGCAATAAACATCTGAATGATTCAGAAGAGAACTGGGTGAAAGTGTTGTGGTCAGATGAGACCAAAATCGAGCTCTTTGGCATCAACTCAACTCGCCGTGTTTAGAGGAGGAGGAATGCTGCCTATGACCCCAAGAACACCATCCCCACCGTCAAACATGGAGATGGAAACATTATGCTTTGGGGGTGTTTTTCTGCTAAGGGGACAGGACAACTGCACCGCATCAAAGGGACGATGGACGGGACCATGTACAGTCAGGGCCAAGGCATTGAATCCAGCCAG